>JAWQUT010000332.1:118363-129960 GCA_033807755.1 Ellobium chinense
GGAACGGAAGCGAGAGGGCTGTGAAATGTCCAGTGTACGAACTTTGAAAATATGCAAAACTATCCAATGTTCGGTGACAAAAAAAAACAAAAAACAAACGTCTGCAACACTCTTAATCTTAAACGGAACATTTCCCACAGCAAAACAAAACAAAAAAAAAGATTGCGCCAAAGCAAGCTCTACTAGATACAGGAACAATAAGGAATGGTGTACTATATGACTTATGAGATGCGCTTGTACGATAAATGGTGCTCCCAGGCTTTCTAAAAAATGAATCAGTACTGTCCCATGGGTTAAGCTTGAGCCACCATAAAATAGAAAAACTGTGCAAGAAAAAGTAACTCTACACAATAACGTGTAGGCAGCACTCTATCCCTCGTTAAAAAGATTGAATAGACCCATAATATATCATCATGCTCGTTCCAAATTTGTCCAGTATTTTGTGAGGTTTTGAGAAATTTAGCGCTCGTAATATGTTGCTCAAAGACAACCAATGAGATAAGTATGGTTTAGCTTGTAAAACTGGAATATTATAATAATGAGTCAAAACTCTACATTGACCAAAAAAAAAAAAGGAAGATAAATGGAAGATCATAGTTATATAAATAACTCAGATCAGCGATTTAAAAAAAAAATGGCTCAGGCGAATGTGGAATGAGCGTGACGGTATGGGGTGCATACACTCATGATCTCAACTACGGCCGCTATAACTGCTCTGTCGCCGAACCAGTTCAAGTGCACATGCGTCAACACTGGGCGGCCTGTGGACCAAAGCCTCACGGTATGCACAGCAGCATTCACGATGTGTACAGTAGCGTTTACGATCAGTTGAAGAGCAGTCACGATAATGTATAGTAGCATTCTCGACATGTACAACAGCAGTCATATTATGTACCTAATAGTAATGTATAGTAGCCCTCACGATATGTGCAATAGTATTCATGATTTGTACAGTTTAAGTGTACATGAACTTGGCTGTCTACACACTTAGTTCGTGGGTATGAACATCTCCGTATGCAAAAACATAGTCCAGGGTGTTCACTGATATCCTGTGTGGGAAGTCAACGACGAACAAGCCGTCCATCCACACTTGAAACCTGTCGGGCAAGATGGCAACATGGATGGTTGACCTCTTACCTGTTGCCAGCGTAAAAGGGTTCTTTATCCACATCTGACTACCCCATACCCCGCGGACACGGCTGTTGAAAATCGTTGCCCTCCATACACCGAGGTAATTCAGACGGCAATGGATGACGAAAGCTGTGTCATCGTCTTTCGTTGTAAAGTCCAGTGAGACCCTCCTGTCCTCCAGTACGGTGAACGAATAGTAGACCTGTAACGTAACAGTCCAGAATTAGCTAATGTTGTCTAGGAGAACACATGTTGTTGTTTTTTTAATTCACTTATATCTGTTCTAACATTTTTTGAGCAATTTCTATTGAAAATTGGAGAATACAAAAATTCAGTATTCATGTACTTTCTCTTAGACAGCATACATACGTTCCTTAAGCCTATACTATATATTCAACACATGGGCAGTTTATCAGATTCATGTCTTGGCCTTATTAGTATATCAAATCATGCATATGAAATAATTCTACAACTGTAACCAAGACTTTTTTTCTTGTAAACCTAGCAATGACCATAACAAAACGTAGGCTGCACGACCAAATCACATATTATATAAATTATTATAATATGTAAGTTTGCTGAGGGGTGGGGGTGGGATGAGTACCCACGACCAGTGTGCAAATAAATTAGATAAATAAATGCACTTAGCACCGTCAAATATCCTTTATAAATACATAAATAAATAAATAAATAGCAGGTGCATTATCTCCCACGCTCATCATAGAGAGCCAACCAGGCTTACCACGTAACCAGTAGCAGGGTTGGGAAGGGTTAACTTAGCGGAAGACACCTCCTGCAGTGAGTCGGTGCGCAAGAAGTAAAAGGGTTCACCCTTGTCCGTCAAATTCTTTATCATATGACGTTCACAGATTATGCATCGAGATCCTTCTGTTTGGTAGCTGAAAGCACCGCAGTTGCCGCGGGATAAACATACACGACCACAAGAAAGAGCGTCAGAGAATCCTTGTCCATCAAACTTCTCGCAGTTATCCACATGAAAGTTGTATCTGACAAAATTATACTGATGTTGACCCGAAGTACCATGGTCTCCATAACTCGTTGCTACGGTAAATGAGAATATGATGGAAATACAACGTATATGATGGTACCATCTTTTCATCAGTTCTCGTATCGTGCTACGTGCGGCCATACTAAGATGAACTCGCAAACACAAGACTAGTCTAACTGGAAATAAATTACTTTAAAAGACCCTCCAAAAGTATTACACGAGTGGCAGGTGGGACACAACTCATAAGTCAATGGCACACTTTACAAGGGACTGCGCAGTTTTTGGGTTTTTTTTTTTTAATTCATTAAAGCTTGTTAACCCGAGTGATGCGGTGATAGTATATATAACCGTGCGCTTGCTACCGTTCAGTGCGGCAGTAGTATTATACGCATCGCTCAATTAACGTCTACCTGCGGAAATCATATTTATGCAGCCGTGTATCCTGGCAAAGGGTGCTAACCGTNCATGATCTCCATAACTCTTTGCTACGGTAAATGAGAATATGATGGAAACACAACGTAGATGATGGTACCATCTTTTCATCAGCTCTCGTATCGTGCTACGTGCGGCCATACTAAGATGAACTCGCAAACACAAGACTAGTCTAACTGGAAACAAATTACTTAAAAAGGCCCTCCAAAAGTATTACACGAGTGGCAGGTGGGACACAACTCATAAGTCAATGGCACACTTTACACGGGACTGCGCGTTGTTGTTGTTTTTTTTTTAATTCACTAAAGCTTGTTAACCCTAGTGATGCGGTGATAGTATATATACAACCGTGCGCTTGCTACCGTTCAGTGCGGCAGTAGTATTGTACGCATCGCTCAATCAACGTCTCCCTGCGGAAATCATATTTATGCAGCCGTGTATCCTGGCAAAGAGTGCTAACCTAGGTGCTAACCGTCAGGCAGTATGCGCTGATCCACTATAACATTGGTAACACTAGGTCACACAGCCAGCGAGCTGCATATTGCGTGGTCAGCTAGCGCTAACTGCAAAGAACTTTTGCTGATCAATACCTTACTGGCCCCACAATCATTACGCTACAAACCACTGCTGTAACAAGAAGAACTAGGATCTGTCACAAGAAGAAAATCCATCTGAGTCGAGACAGCGTTTCTGGCTCTAATTTGTAGACGAGTTTACATTCCGACTGTGATTATCGGGTGCCGGAAGCTTAAATTATATAAGAATAAGTTCCTTATCAGCTATCCTTTGTGGTTTATTGATGCCAGGGGACTGGTGAAGACTGAAGGACACAGGAGAAATAATCTCAGGGGAGACAAATTATGAAACTTTAATAATAATAGTAGTTGTGTGCTATTTCTTAGTAATAGTCTATGATAGCATGTCGCTCTTTGAGTCAGATAGCATGTTACCGAGGTGGCCTAATTGCCCATTCGATGACAGAAACTCGTTTAATATTTCATATACTCTGTACAGCTTATGTCCGCGATTCCGACAAAACTTCTTCGCTTTATTTTGTTTTAGACTGGAAGTGTTCTTTATTGATTGGTAAAGCTGCCAACAAGGTAGAAAGTTCTACAACCCACTACGTTTGGGATAATAAATTCGAATTAAATTGTCATTTTAAAAAAAAAAAAAATTTAGTAAAGGCTGCCATAAGTTTCAGGTCTGATCTCAAGTCACTATTTACGAACACTATCTAAAGGAGAAAACCGGCGACAAAATAGAGTTATTTTTCACTGCCGTTAACCTACCGATGCGTGTTTCATGTAATATTGCTTCGAAAAATAATGGGACTTTCACAATCAAGAGGAGATAACCTTGAAATTATACAGGAACGATACAATTATCGACACGATAAAGAGTCTAAGAAGTCCAAATACTTGGAAAAATGCCGCATGTTACTTATGATTTCTATTTTGTTCGGGGTTAAAGAGAGAAGGGCGGGGGGGTAGAGCTTATGTACATCTTCACTTAATGTTCGTCTTTCCTTCTCTCTTGCTGTGTTATTTGCCTGTTTTGTTGACAAAGAGCAGCGGGCACTTTGACATACTTTCCTGTCACCATTGTCGTGTGAATCACCATAGGCCTCCACTTCTCACCAATTTGTCATCAAATTTTCATGGCGTGTTTGACGACGCCGAAGGGACGTCAATAATCTTTTATCCTTTTCCTTCATCGTAAGGGACAGAGAGAGAGAGGTACTGGTGTTAATGTCCCCCTCATAACTGCTTAGCTTCATTGTTCTTTAACTCTTGCTCTGTAAGTCATCTCCTTTTCTCTAATGGAACAAATGTGATTCTGCAGTAGTGAAACGATGGGGGAGGGTGGGATGTCATTTCATGGACAGGAAAAAATTTACCTCAGGCTTTATCTATCTATCTATCTATCTATCTATCTATCTATCTATCTATCTATCTATCTATCTATCTATCTATCTATCTATCTATCTATCTATCTATCTATCTATCTGCCTGCCTGCCTGCCTGCCTGCCTGCTGCCTGCCTGCCTGCCTGCTTGCCTGCCTGCCTGCCTGCCTGCCTGCCTGCCTGTCTGTCTGACTGTTGGTCGGTCTGTCTGTCTGTCTGTGCGTGCCGGCTAATCGCGGAGTTTTCTGCATAACTCGCAAACATCGAGTTCTGGAAGACTGGTTTCTTAGCATAGGCGAGGTGTCGCGTAGGTAAAGAAGGGACGAGGTTGTTACGGCACAAACAAATAATGTATTGTTGCCGGTCATTGTACTGTGTGTATGTGTGTGTTTGAGCGTGTGTGTGTATGTGTGTGTAAGAGGGATTGAGAGAGAGAGGGAGAGAGAGAGAGAGAGAGAGAGAGAGAGAGAGAGAGGNGAGAGAGAGAGAGAGAGAGAGCCCTCAGGGACGTGTGGCTGCTTGTCACCGTTTGAATGTCTGTTTGAGTGTGTGATTATATCAATGATTGAAGTGTGCAAGTCTCATACAAAACCCCTAATTAGCAAGAGCTGATTCCTGCATACTCAGCCTTTAAACACCAGGTATCAATAGCATCGATTCTATTGCCATTGTGATAGTTTGTTTGCTATTTATTCGCTCGTTACCTCATTGATTGACCGGTCAACGGTGACAAGCAGCCATACGTGCCTGCGGGCTCTCTTTTCTTTCTCTCTCTCTCTCTCTCTTGCTCTCTCTCTCTCATACACACACACACACACACACACACACACACACACACACACACACACACACATACCCACACAAAACAACACGTATATTCTCTACCTTAGTCCTTTATAAGCATGGTCATGACCATCATCATCATCATCATAATCATCGATGTGTGCATCATCTTGATTAGGTTGATGAGTGGCGACAATTTGTGCCGTAACAGGGGTACCTGGTGTTGTCTAGACAACTAAGTACATCCTGCCATCACAAAAAATGCTTAGCAGTCATGTTGACAGGTGTATGAGCTATAGCAACTTAACAAAAGTTGGAATCGAAATTTCACAGGCCCCCTCCTACCCCTTCCCCCCNCCAAATGATAAAATATGATTCACTGCAAGGAGTTGCATGTGGTACCGGATATTTGGGCCACTTCCCGTTTGAACTTTCTGTCCCCAGGGCATAGAAAAAAAACAAAAACAAAGTTTATTTGCTTTCAGTGAAGATAACATCGGCGTTATTAACACAATAAACCTCTCTTCATGCTACACAACAAACTTCCGCTGTTATACTTCTCAATAAAAGTAGGTCATCTCACTGAGCAGCAGTTGAATATGTGGTTGAAATATGGTTACGATCATTTATATCATTTTAAAATTCGATTCGGGTTAGTCCCTAATTTGTCGGAGACCGGATTAAAAGTTCATTCTCCTAAGGTAACGATGGATTCTTCCACCACAAACAGAAGACTTTCGCAAGTCTTCATCGCACCCTTTCCACTGCTAGTGCGACTTTGAACATGAATTTAATCATGTTTTCTTCATTTCATCATAGGTACATCTGATACATACTGAAATCATTGTAATATGATTATAACTCTAATAGCAATGAACGGGGCTGTAGCGCGGGGGTCGAAACTAGATAGTCAAATCTGCACACTGGCAACGCGAATCATTGCACTGTTACCTTTGATCACTCTACATTTTCATTACGTAAGAATGCGAAAGACAAACGACAAAAAATTGCTTAACCGTCTAAACCAAGAATGCATGATGACATCAGTAAAGTATCGTGACAACAACCAAAGGAAAAAACTAGACTAACACAACGATAACATCAATATAATAACTGTACTCACTCAATGTTTACTTCTTGTGGGTAAAATTATTATGACGGTGTCGCTGAAGGAAGGTTTTGATGAAAGTTTTAAGGATCAGCTTTACTTCCATCGCCAGGAACATCATATTTCATTTTCGTGTCTGTTCATTGTTCAACGTATTTTTGTTTTGTCCTTTTTTTTTTTTTGTTCTTCATGGGAGTCTAAGAGAGTGCTTGCAGGCAACACTAACTGCTTTCAAATCAACAGCCGCGTTTGCTAAGGGCTTCACCGAATTCATCTTGCCGAGACACACAGTCTCAAATTATCAAGAGTCTAGCTCTAAACATGGATCTCGTGTAGACCTAAGGATATGCGCGTTGAGCAGTGTTGCCATACTTTTTATAGAGGGGAAGCCAAATCGCATACAAAAAAGCGCCACAGGTAGAGCCAAACCATGTCCGGAATGGGCCTTCTGGAGCCAGGATTTGACTTACGAGATTTTTTTTTTCGAACTGTCTGTGTCTTGGATATATGTAGGTAGTATGGTTCATAAACCTTTCTACATACAATAGACGTACGACCGTCGACCTCATTCCCTTTCAGCCAGTGGATAAAGAGAGAATCAGTCATCAGAGTTCCTAACTGACTTAATTTGTGTTCCGTACTTTCATAGACATTTAGATTTTTGCCCACAGGCATGGACATTTTAACACTATTCGGGGACACCTTTGGTGCTCAGCGTGGGTGCGAGAGATGATTTGATGTGTATAATAGTAAAATAGGTGCTGCCCGCCAGTAAATCTTTGTAGTCAAACTTTCAAAGTGATTACTTGACTAATCAAGCTGAGCTGCGTCTAGGGCTCAGTCAGGGCGCAAGTGCGTTTTTTTTTAAAAAATACTACTAGTCTAGTACGATAGAAGAGGTGCGGCCCAAGGAGCTGACTTTTATAGTCAAAACTGTGAGATGACTTGAACAGCGTTTTTGAAGTTTTTTTTTTTTTTGCTCAATCAACTAAGCTGTGACTTTATAAAAGCCGATGAGGGCAGGCATTTGTTATTTCGAGTATTTTCCGATATCTTTGTTTCTTCTTTTTTTAACATCTTGTAAGGCCTTCCTTTTCCAAGTGGTAGTCAATGACTATTTGACTACTATTTCGCTACGCCCCTGGCAATGCATTGCATTTATACGTCATCATCCCTTACACGGGGCATTTGGCATAAATGACAATTAAAACAAACTTTTAGAAGTAACTTCACACGGAAACACCGCGGGATAGTGCCAGTTAAACCTGGTTATGTCACCCTGTCACAGCGCCACTCGCCGACAACTGCCACGTGCATGATCTCGGACAAAATGATTCTTGCGAACAACTGCACCAAAAAATGCTCCTTTCATTTTATCAGATGTAATTTAATTGTATACATTACCTTTTTTTAAGCTTACTTTGTTTGATAGGAACATGACTAATCAATTAGGTACAGTTTAATACCACTATATTAGCTTTTATGGAAGCGACTGTTCAAAACTGTTAAAAGCAGACGCATTATAATGAAACTCAAGTAATGCCCCTCGGTTCAGGCGTTCGCAGGATAAGCTGGCAGTAAAGTTCTCAAAAAAAAAAANAAAAAAAAAAAAGACAAGACATAACTTTCTGAATCCTAACATGCTTCGCAGCACCACCAAGCATGAAGTGACCCTGATACGCGATCCTCCACATATCCTGTGGCGAAACACTATTCCGCCTCTTGCAATATTTGTTGTTTCAGAAGAAAAGGATACAGACTTCTAATTGGATGAAAATAATATTATGTTGTCATAATATGCGTTAGGAAGACAGTACAAAATCTGCCCGTTGGACAGACTGTGGAGAATGGGCCCTAGATTTGTGAAACTACTACATGCGAATTATTTTACATTTTTTCCTGATTTTGTAAACTAAACCTGAAGTTCAGATCATTCACTTAGGTTTCGGTGTGGCCTTCTGTGCGGAGCACTTGTCGTTAAGGAAACTAGTTAGCCTGTTTACACTTTTCGATGTATCGGTTCGTAGCTCAAAAACGAATTGAAAGACCTATATTTTAAACATAATTTGTAATAAGCTCATTGAATTCTGCAAACTATTAAATAAGACTTAGAGATTGTGGAATTTCTTGTAAGTGACAACAGAGAAAACAGCTTATTGGCTCAAAGAGGGAAACTGGATTAGGCTTCTGTAACCTACAGAATCGCGAGTGGCGTTGTGGCACGGTGCAGCTGCTCACACTTACCAGGAATATCACTTTTGGACACATCCATTTACACCGCATAACAAGTACGAGGCTTGTCCGGTAAATACCCGTTATTGTGCCACTGCGGGCGTATCATTTGAAGGATCAAACTGAAACTTATTGACAGTCAACTTGTGCCTCTTACCTACTTTTCGACATAATCCCCGTCGAGATCGATACATTTCTTCGAACGGTGTAGAAGGGAATAAATACCCTCCCTACAGAAAGATCCGTCAAGACTCTTCAGCCATTGTTGAACCGCGTCCACTTCCTCGTCGTCATCAAAGCGTCTTCCTGCAAGGTTGCGCTTGAGGGGTCCAAACAGATGAAAATCAGAAGGTGCCAGATCAGGGCTGTGTGGTGGATGTGGTAATATTTCCCATTTCTACTTCTCAATCCAGTCTTTTGTGATCTTTGCCGTGTGCCGTGTGGGGAGTGGCATTGTCGTGTTGCAGAACAACACCCTTTCTCAGAGGACCAGGTCTTTTTCGACGAATGGCTTCTCTGAGTCTTTCCAAGGTCTCACAATAGGTGGTGGCATTGACAGTTTGTCCAGGAGGCAAAACATCTAAAAGCAGAATGCCCTTTGCATCCCAAAACACTGTAGCCATGACTTTATTCACAGACGGCTGACGTTTGAATTTTTTGACCGTAGGGGAGGATGGGTGTTTCCAGGTCATTGAATCTCTTTTTGTTTCAGGAGTAGAATGGTGGACCCAGGTCTCGTCTCCCGTGATCATATGGTCCAGAAATGTTTCATTGGAATGTTCTCTGTCTAAGGGGTTCTCGTTTGTGTCACCACCGGGTCCCATTTGGCCGTTGATTTCCTCCCTGTACCGCGTCAACAACACTGTGCAAGTTTCAACTCGTTGCTCTTTGTGAATGTCGGTTAACATTTTTGATACCCAGCGAGCAGAAACCTTTCTGTATCCCAAATCATCATGAACAATTTCGTGGACAGTTGTTTTGGGAATGTCCAGGGCAACAGCGATGTCCCATATTTTTACCCTCCGATCACAGAGGACAAACGCCTCAACACGTGCAACGTTGGCGCCTGTCTTCAATGTTTGCGGACGTCCAGTGCGAGGTTCATCTTCTATGTTTGTTCGTCCCTCCCTAAAGGACTTGCACCATTCACCCACCTGGGTCTTGCTGATGGCTTGTTCTCCATAGACAGTGGAAATTTCTCTGTGAATTTCACAAATTTTTATACCCTTTGCATGTAAAAATCGAATCACAGCTCTCACTTCAAACTTTGACCAATTCTGTAAAGGGGTCGCCATCTTTGCTTGGCCATAAATACTGCATCCGTTCACCGAGGCACTTGAAAATTTGCATTCAGTAAGTGCATTAGTGCAAAAAGCAAATGCGCTTTTCCGATTTTAAAAACAGTGATTAGTTTTCTAGATATCGGGAAAACCCGGGTAATTACCGGACAAGCCTCGTACATCCCAAGGTGCACATTTTTCTTCCAACATAATCTTACATGCCTAACTTAGATGGAACCAACTGATTCAGTCTTGCGTCTTGTTTTCCACGGGCAGTGTGCAGGTTAGGTTAGTTAACTTCACAGAACACATAGATCTACATTACTTTGCTGAGACTGCTTGACTCATGATTGAAAACAAGACATCAAAGCTGTAATGTCCATTAGGGACACCCTAGTTAGNTTATCATGTACAACTTTTCCTCTGCTACTCTCCTTTGTAGTGTATTGTATTGTTGTAAACCTGAAGGAGAAAGCATGTGCGTCAAATATGTGCACAATCATTATTCGTATTCCATACACTTTTGGAAAGAATATTTCTTCACATTGATTGATTGCCTGCCTGCCTGCCTGCCTGCCTGCCTGCCTGCCTGCCTGCCTGCCTGCCTGCCTGCCTGTCTGTCTGTCTGTCTGTCTGTCTGTCTGTCTAAATGAAGCGTGTTATGCCTATATATTAGCAGGTGGTCAAAACCAGCCTAACAGAAGCATTGGGAGCAAATTCTGATGACGAGGTGATGACTTTTGAAAGAGATTCGTGAAATATTTTGGGCATTGACCCCTCTTTTTTCTTCCCAGTAAAAAAATCGGGCAAAGTACTTTAACCTCCATGACAAAAATATCCCGAAATCACAGTGGATATGTAGAATAACACATTTTGTTTATAGGGCCAAAAGACGAGAAAATAATACATTGGGTCTTTGCAGAAATAATTTATCTGACTGCTCCAATGCAGAGATCAGGTTGTTGCACTGTAAGCATAAATATTTACTTCAGTTCCATGACGTTACAAGATCCATTAGTCCAGTCTAATTCATTTATCGTGTGTACCCAGGTGGCAAGGTAATCTGAGGACATAATTATATTCTTCTATTCTCTTATTGATCATTAAGGGGGAAGAATGTAAGCCCAATTTTATACTTTTTTTTTTTTAGTAACACATTATGGAATAATCTAGGAATAGGACCGTTTTTGGTGGCTCATCTAGGACTAAATCGTATTACTGTGAAAAGATCAACATTGAGAAGAGTGGCTGAAAAAATCTCGTGTCCGTACCAGGGATCGAACCCAGGGTCTCTCAGCTTGCAAGTCTGACCATGCTACCACTACACCACAGGGACCTTAATTTCACAGCAGTTTAAACCTTACAAACCTGCTGCCTGACCTGAAGCGTTCCCTAACTTTCACAATGAGCCAACTGTTCACCCGTGACCTTTACACACTCACCAACAGCTCACACATGTTTTGACACATACCCACCTATAAAATTTTGAATGACCACATAATTACCAAAATGCTGGAGGCATTACTAGCATAACTGGTTGATATAAGGAAGAAATGGAAAGGAAACCTTACTTCAAGGAGTGATGCTTTGACTGATGAAGAACTTGAAACACCATGGAACAGAGGACAGTTCGGACATCATTCCCCTGACGCAGTACTAGCATTTTAGGTGTCATTGTCCAGCAGCAGTTTTTGGTACAATAACCTGCCCCCCCC
>JAWQUT010000332.1:132450-144771 GCA_033807755.1 Ellobium chinense
GTATACACATAGAAAGAAAAGTGGTCATTTCCAAAATCTTGCAATCTCCTTTTCCCTTGCATGTTGTAGGATGGCCCACATATATGGAAATCCTTCTCAAAACTCTGAATAAGGAGTTAGGCTCGCTTCGACTGATGCTCCTGTCTCGATAGGCATTAGTGTTAGGGTTAAGGGTAGGGTCAGGGTTGGGAGGGGGGTAAGGTTAGGGTTAGGGTTGTATTAGTACATTATTCGGTATTAAGATACTGACCGTAGTTAGGAGTTCCACATATGGAAATCCATCCACTCATTGTCTTTGTTTATTGTGATGACATAAGTCGTGTGTCTCCTTGTCCTCAGAAGGCTGCTGCAGTGCTGGCTCATCAGGAGCTGTTTGCCATGTTTAAGACGCAAGGTACAGGCCAGGGTTCAAACTATCACATGTCCAGGAGACTTTTTACAATGTAAGTAGATCTAAGCAAATTTCATTGACTATATATAGTCCATATATGAGAGGAATTCCAAATAAAACTCACGGTACAGCTGATGCTGCTTTCTTGACGGGCATTAGGGGAGGAATTCCATATGTGTGCCAGAAAGATTTCCGCATGCAGCACATCGAACCAACAACATACCCTAACCCTAACCATAACCCTAATCCAGTGTCAGGGTTAGGGTTAGGGTTAGAGTGGGGTTAGGGTTAGGGGGTTAGGGTATGTTGTTGGTTCGATGTGTTCCATGCGGAAATCTTTCTGGCACACATATGGAATTCCTCCCGGCATTAGGGTTAGGATTTGCCTTAACAGATGCTCCAGTGTCAATAGTAATAGGGTTGGGGTAGGGGGTATGGTTAGGATTAGGGCTAAGGTTATATTAGTTGGCATGAGTTCCAGCTAAGAGGTGCACGTCTCATTCCGAATTCCTTCTAATTATACAGTAAATGCTCAAGAACTGGAATTTCAAGGAAACGACTAGAAATTCAATTCAGTGAGGCGTTAAAATTTTTCAGGCAAATTTGATACAGAAATATAGAATAGGTATAATAGTAAGGCATAATTATCATAAATGGTGGAGAAATATGAGTCCAAACTGATAGAACATGTATTTGGAAACTGTGTCACTAGGAATGTTGCATTATAACGAGATCAGGAGGGACGAGTTCCTGCTATGCAGCGACTAACAATGAGTTTGTAAGTGAATTGTAAAAGATATTTTCTTAGTGTTACATGTATTATGTATGCTGCTGTATAGTATGTATAATGAATGGAATGTTTTACGTTGTACATTGTACAGTACGAAAATAATTCCTCATGGAGCAAATAAAGTTTAATGATATCTTGTCCTTAACATTTATAATTGGCGGGGGTTTAACTATCGTTTATTTTCAAAGGTTTTATTAGGTCATAGACCAACATATGATTTGGAGCAATAGGGAGCAATATTTCACACACATATATATTAATGAAACGCTTCAGCCAAATTTGTGTCACAGATTTCTTGAGAACTGCGTAACGTAAAAACATGCGGTTTTCACCTAAATTCGTAGAAAAATACACAAAAAGTAACTATACACATCAGTCCTCTTTATTTTTTTTTTACCCTTTTTAAAAAAAAAAAATGTGCATAGCAACGAAATACAATCTCCGATAGATTTTTTCAATCCACCCGATTCGCCAATCGTCCAACTTTTTCACGGAGTTTAATGCATTCGTCTGTGATGCCTTTCGGTGGGCTATGTATTCTTTTGCCGCTGGTGCGTTGCCTGCCTGCCCATTTGTAAAATGGGGTGTTAGTCTTGTATATATATGTATTTTTTTTTTCATGAACATCGCTGCATACTGCCAACTATGCACCTTGGTGTGCATTCACTGCAAGCTCCAATCTTGACTAGTGTAAATTAATACACTCTTTGCGTGTAGCAGTACTGTACCTTTTTTTTTTCTTGTCTCCATTGCTAGATGTTATGTTATGCCCACAATGTGAATGTGATGCTTTTATCACAAACTTTAGTATAGATGACGGAATTTCTTACCATTGTAAGAATTATGAATCACCTAGACATTGCTTTTTTAACGCTACTAATGATGCATTCAGCACTGGTGCATTGATGTAATTCTTCTGATAGTAAGAGACCCCATCGTTAATGCGCAAGCTCTCATTTTGCATGGTTTTAATTACATGTTATCTGAACAAAAATGTCGTAATTAGATTTCACTGACTCCTTATATCCTACATGCCATATTTTTTTTAAGCTAATGCTTATTCACCCATTATCTACTCTCTAGCTACACTCATGTACATCCTTTATCCTTGTGTGACATCTCTCTCTCTCTGTCTCTCTCCCCTTTTTCTCTCTCTTTCTCTCCCTTCCTATCTCTTTCTCTTTCTCTCCTTCCATCTCTCTCTCCCTCCATCTCTCTCACCCTCCCTCTCTCTTTCCTGCCCTCTTCCCTCCCCTCTTCCCTCTTTCTTTCTCCCTCTCTCTCCCCCCTCTCTCTCCCTTCTCTCTCATCCTCTCTCACCCTTTTCTCTCTCCCCTCTCTCTCTCCCCTCTTTTCCCCCCTCTCTTTCTCCCTCTCTCCCTCTCTTCCCCTCTGTCTTTCTCTCTTTCACTCTCTCTCATATATATATATAGAAAAGCTTAATAGTGTATACCTTTATTAAGCAAAATAACTTTTGACTTAGCATTTTTCTGGACTGAGATACCATAAGTGACAGGAGGTCACGTCATGCAATGGAAAAGGTTCTCAGAAAACCACAGTTAAAGAACAATTGTATATTACATAATTCATCTAATATGCTGAACAAAAACTCAAATGTATTCACAGTAGCTGAGTATTTGGCCGTAAAAATGCAAGTTTTTGTGTATGGATATGATTTTGCTCTTGACTTCCACAACTAGACTAACATAAATTTGACACCGGATGGTCCTAATCACCTTCAGATCTTAATATTGATATCTCATTTCTAACTCACTTTGACTGACTGCAAGACATTATATATTTTTTTTTAATTCTTTCTTTCTCGCTCACTCATGTCATATTCACAAAAAAAGCTACAATTCTAAGGTGTAGTGATCCATGGAAATATATGAAAAACTTTGGAACTGACGCCCTCGAGGGACTTGTTTTGATTTTTTTAAAAATCACAGTCCAACAGCTGAGAACAATACACTTGGCTTTTCAGGAAACAGGAATTCTGCATACAAAAAGAATTATTATTCCTTTGTATTGTGAGTGTGTCATGGGGAAACATTTCCAGTGCATAAAATGAAATCTTGGAAAGAAGATGCAGAACATTATGATGCGCATTTACTATTTACTCACTCTTGTTTTTTTAGTGTGCTTTCAGTGGGCAACACCCTGCCACCCGGGTAAACTTGTTATATCATACTTTATTTACTGAAACCAGTTAAGCAGTAACTGCCATTTCTTTAGGATCCTGTCAAAATCATTTGTCGTTCTCTCTACAGAAAAATGAATCACAAGAACTACACGAGACATGGCAACATGGCATCTCTGATAAAAAGAGACATAAACGGCATACCGTCTACCCTAAGAATGAACAAATGCAGAGGGGACAGTTACATACGCACCGTCCTTTGTTGTGCACTTTCCTTATTTATCTTCCGAGTTCTTCCGCTTCACTCACAACTGCCTTGCATCTACGAATGTCATTCAACAGACTTCCCAGCATGGTATGTTCAATCCAATTAGTCTGTCTCAGTCAGGTTGAAAGGATTGTGGAGTAACAATTATTTGCTCCTGTATAGTAAGAGTTGACTGGGACATCATAATAATAATGCAGTTATAAGTCTCATGTATAGGCCAATGCCGGCTGACACGACTTTACACTTTTATTACCCCAGCAGGCAGGGTCACTCTAAGGCGTTCTCAACTCCCTGGGGAGCATACAGTGCCACTGCCATTTACAGGCGCTGATCACTGGCATTTTGAAAGTATCATTCACTGCCTATAGTCAAGTACTCATTTTACGGGCGGGTGGACTGAGGAAAATGTGAATAAAAATCCTTTCCCAAAGCAACAAAAATATGATCATAGTCGGGAAATGAACCCAGGACCTTTAGATCTTGCATCCAATGCTGCCACCATTCGGCCAGGCTCCTTCACATAGCACATTATTTTGAGCCTCACTAAAAGTGGAAATGGCAGTCTGCAAATTTTGTCACAAATTTGATAGCAACAGGTTAAGCGTCATTTGAGAGCTTGCCCATTGCACATTAACGATGGGATCTCTTTTCATTGTAAGATTTACACTAAGTCTGTATGTTGAGCACTACTAAAGTTGGATTCAGCACCAATGCACTGATAAGGATAAGGATAATAACTTTATTTGTCCACAAAGGGAAATTTGCCTTGTTACAGTGTGCTTACAACTATTACAACTGATGTAACTATTTCGATGGTAACAAATCTCACTGTTAATGCACAAGCTCTCAACTGTCTACTTGTCAGGGGAACACAATTTGAACGCTTTGTTGAATATTTGTGCTGTGATCTCCTCTTTGTCATTAATTCAGTCGTTTTGCTGGTGTGAAGAAAATAGTTAAAATTCTGAACCAGAAATTAATTCCATCTCCCTTAGAATTTCTAAGACAATGCATGTTGAATAATGAAAGTGATAAAGCATGGCAATCCCATTTTGAAGAATGAATGTTGATGCTAGTAGGATGTAATCTGCCATGTGATGTCCCGCAACCAGTTAACAAAGCTTTTGTTGAGGCAGCTCATTGGTAAGGGGATGTAATATTTGTGTGAGGTGTAATTTATGTCAAGGGAAAGAGGCTATTGTTTATTCTAAAAAAACAGAGAGGTAGGAAATGTGCGTTGCAGTTGTTTTTATTTATTCTGACGAACCAAAGTAGTAGTATTCTGGAATGGGTATAATAAAAGATGTAGAAAAATACTGGGACTCCCAAAGTCTTTCGCAATAGCGCTCGTTTTGTACTATGCATTGTCTTAATAAATGTGTCGAAATGTAAATTTTAATTATGAAGTACTATTCTAGAAGTATTATGGTAAAATGATTCTTTGCAGGAGCAGGTGATAGAGCCTAGTGAAAATAATGCCACTTTCATCATCTCCTACCAACCTTCAATTTATTTTACATTTTCATATTTCAGTGAGAAGAGGACATATTTATGGACAGCATTTTTACAGTAACAGTGTTAGCCTTCAAAAACAGCATCATATCTGGTGACAAACAGTAAGGCCTATCAATTTCAACATTCATCAGCAGTATTATCAGCTTATTCAGCAGCAGCAGGTCTGACGATAGCATCAACAGAAACATTATCAGCTTATGCAATAGCATCGTGTCTGATTACAGCAGCCAGCAACATTATCAGCTTATTCAGCAGCACCATGTCTGGAGACAGACAGCTTCAACTTCACCGTTCTTCAGCTACAATATCAGCTTATGCAACAGCGACATGTCTAAATTATAGACACCATCNACACGTGCAACGTTGGCGCCTGTCTTCAATGTTTGCGGACGTCCAGTGCGAGGTTCATCTCCTATGCTTGCTCGTCCCTCCCTAAAGGACTTGCACCATTCACCCACCTGGGTCTTGCTGATGGCTTGTTCTCCATAGACAGTGGAAATTTCTCTGTGAATTTCACAAATTTTTATACCCTTTGCATGTAAAAATCGAATCACAGCTCTCACTTCAAACTTTTACCAATTCTGTAAAGGGGTCGCCATCTTTGCATGGCCATAAATACTGCATCCGTTCACCGAGGCACTTGAAAATCTGCGTTCAGTAAGTGCAATAGTGCAAAAAGCAAATGCATTTTCCCGATTTTAAAAACATTGATTAGTTTTCTAGATATCGGGAAAACCTGGGTAATTACCGGATAAGCCTCGTACTTCGTGTCACAACGTTGTAGCTGATACATTTTACCTTGTTGTGACGGGGTGGAAAAGTTGGCACCGGCAAGACTTTTTGTGGTGCCTTGTATGCCGTTCTTGTACTAGTGTCATTTTGCAAGCTGATAATACATGCATCAAAGTTTTTTCCTCCATTACAGAGTTGACCGCTCAATAATTCAGTCTTATCTCGTTTCTCGAGGTTTACGTCAGAAGACAGGAAATCCTACACTGAGTTGATGACTAAGCTTAGCTTCCGCGGTGCTATGTGATATTGACTTTCATGTCCTAGATGAGGGCAATTTCCTGCTCTCTCTGTCGCTGTCAATGTTACTGGCATAGCCAGTACAAAAGGTATTTGGGAAAAATTACATCGTACGGCAATACCGACTTGCAGGTCAATCATCCGTCCAAAACGGGCTAGTGTGCTTAACTTCAGCTACCCCACTCCCAAAATTCGTTATCTATTTTGGGTGGTTGGATGGGGCAAGTGCATGCAGCCAGCGACATCTGTATGACTTTCAATTTAAGTCAATTCAATTATGTTTATTAGCTCTTGCAGAGTTCTGCACTAGAGCAATGCAAACAAATACAAAAATACATTTCAAAATGGTGAACATTGAGGGCACACTGAAATGAAAACACCCTCTTCCTTCTACCTGATAGAGAGGCAGGAAGGCAAGCAGGAAGTGAGGGAGGTAAGCAAGCAGACAGACAGACAGACAGACAGACAGACAGACAGACAGACAGACAGACAGACAGGCAGCCAGCCAGACAGACAGACAGACACACAGAGAGAGAGAGAGAGAGAGAGAGAGAGAGAGAGAGAGAGGAGAGAGAGAGAGAGAGAGAGAGAGAGAGAGAGAGAGAGTTCAAATGGTAGCCTATTTGTGCAGTAATTACCCCTGTGGAAGTGTTAATCAAAAAGACAGCACTGTATTTTTAAACCCTTGTTCTGAGACATCAGAACAAAACAGAAACCACAGGAGAAATCCTTTGACTTCGTATTCGCCCACCTTTCCACATCCTATTACCCCGACCTGTCCATCTATAATCACACTGAAACAAGCTTTCAGTCTTATGGGGTGTGCAACCTTGAGCGACGAAAAGCGGTAGTTCACACGGGTATAACCCAGGCTTATTTCCGGGAAATTCTTTCGGTTCTGAGTCATAACAGATAACATAGTAATTTTTAATAATCATCAAGCTTAAAATATTGAAGGCACATTCCAATATTACGACCAGCTGCAGAACTTACGTCGTGCTGCTCAGATATTACTTGTGTTAGATATTAAGTCATCACAGTCCTGCCATTGGGCTTAGATTAGATCTTGGTATGGTATTATCAAGATGTGGTGGGATGTTGTCTTAATATCATTCGTAGGAATGACTCCTTGGCTGTTTTGCGTCAGTGAAGCACAAGATCAAGGTAAGTAGTAACAATGATGTTTGCAAGGTGGTTCAAGTTTGTACTACTTGGTAACAGAACTTCATGTCAGTATTTATCAAGCCTTTTTTTTTTTTTTAAAATTAAATATTAACCTCTAGTATATTTGTCTGTAACACGGGAAACTAACCATTGGCTGGGATCGCACATGCTAATTACTAGTTACTGGCACCTGAAAAAAGGGCAACAAACACTGCTATTTCGTCGGCGAGTTGAGAAATGAAAGAGTGGTATGGCTTGTCAAGGAAACAATAATATAAGGTTGTTTGAACTGCAAACATTACATAGGTACAGGACATTGGATTCTCACAGTCTCACCTGCTTCTAGCGGTTCCTGTTTCCTTTTACTCCGCAGCTATTTACAACAATTCACACAAAAACGGATCAAACCTTAAGAAATTTCAATGTCCATTGAACGCAATTTGCACCCAGTTAAAATCAGGCGTAAATCGTTTCTTGGCTAATTCACTTTATGGTGTAATATGAATATTAATGCGTGTACTTTCATTAAATAATAAACAGCTTGACCTCGAGTAGACTCGAGTAATTTTGTTTGAGTGGCAGGAGGTCGCCCTTTGTAGTGGGGCAAAATCTGAGAAAATGATGATTAGAGGACAATTTTATACGATTTAATTCACCTAAAAAGCCTCACAGAGATTAAATTTATCTACAATTACTCACCGTGTACCTATAAAAACAAGGGTTATGTGAATAGGAATGCTTATACGCTCGATTTTCGCAACGAACAAAAATCGAATACCTACTGATCATAATTATTAATTGCTTCACATACAAAGTCACGTCTACATCGAACTGAATACCACAGTAGTCTGCAATAAGGTTCACAAATCTAAGACACATTCTGATTATATGTTAGAGGGTAGATTACATTTCATCACGCTAAGTCTACATTCACCTAAATGGTGTTTTTTACTAAGGCGTTGAGAAATTTAGCGCTCTTAAGTCGCACGGTTGCTCATCGCAAAACAAAGAGGCAGATATGGTGTGCCTTGGTAAATTGGGATATAAACATATCGAGTGAAAACTCTCCATCTGTTTTTATAGACAAAATAAGATAAATGAAAGCTCATAGAAACATAAAAACAACACAAATCATGGACAAAATGACCTAGGGGAATGTAGAATGAGCGTGATGATTTAAACAGGGGCGTAGCGTAATGGTAGTCAAATAGTCATTGACTACCACTTGGAAAAAAGAACGTCTCATAATAATGTTTTAAAAGAAAAAAGATAGATAAACCAAAACGTACTGGAATAAGAAATGCGAGCTCTCATAGCGTATTATTAATTCACAACCTTGTAACACACTAAGCCCTCCCACCCCCGCCCCGAACTCAGAACAACAGCAACAAAAAAAAACAAACAAACAAACAAAAAAAACGCTGCACAAGGCACTTGAAATTTTTATTATAAGAATGAAACTTGCACCCCGACTGAGCCCCAAACGCAGCCCAGCTTAGTCAGCCAAGTAATTTTGGATTTTGACTACCTAGCTTAGCTCGCTGGCAGCTTGTTTTCTGCTGCATTATGCGGAAAAACGCGGCTCTTCCACCCAGACTGAGCCGCAGCAGTACCGCGAATGCTGCTAGAATTTCCATGCCAGTAGGCAAAAATCTACCTGCCTACGGAAGAGAAACAAGGTCATAAAGAAAAGATGAATGACTTCCCCTCTTTTCATTTGTCGACTTGGAATGGGGTCATGCGTGTTGGCTAAACGCTGCATGGTTTCTTGTTTCGGCGCTTTATGGACTAGATAGACCTAGGTCTAGTTGCTAGATTTAAACCTTCAATAACTTGAAATTTTATGTTTTCGGCAAGATGGGTTCAGTGAGTGAAGTCCCCAAGCAAACTTGGCAATTGTTTTGGAAGCATCCATTGCGAGCACTCGCAACGGATAAAAGACTACACACGCTCAGCTATGACACGAGCAAACAATACATGTATAATGTGTCTTGTTATGGATACAGAGGTTGTTCAAAGTCAAAAAACAATCACTAGCACTTTCGTCCAACGACGTCGACCTCAGTCAGTTTGCCCTCATGAAGGAACAACGCGTCAAAATCGCTTATAAAACGTAAATAGTAAGTTAGTATAGTTGTAACTTGTGTTGTACTGTTGCAGTTATCGCTAAACATTTTGTTGTTATTGTTATTGTTGTTGCGGTTGTTGTTGTTGTTGATATTCTTGCTGTAATATTGCACTGATCCTGCATGCTACCCACCTCCACTTAATGTAAATGTAGAGGGACGTTGATACTCTTTACCTTAGTGCAAGTTTGCCTACCTAGTTTCGACCCCCACGCCACGCCCCTGGATTCAATGATGAGTGTCACTTTTAATTCCGTTATGACGAGCATCGAGCTCCGAATCTCCACTACGCTGCTCTGCCTAATGACAGCGCATGCACACAAAGCGAAACTATAGTAACGTTAGATTATTCCTTCTGTTTTACGTATTACAATTTTGGTTCTGGTGAATCCAATATTACGTGCATGTGGGGAATTTGTTCCCCTTTACCGTGTTGCGTATCGCATCGTGCATGACATGAGTGGATATTCCGACCACTTAGCGAGTGCCCTTTTGAATTGGGTAATCTGTGCTCACTTTTTGTTTAATTTTAAGATACTTGACATAAGCATAGATCTAACCGGCGTTAAGTTGGGATTAGGAGCATGAAAATAAAACGGAAATTGAAAATCCTACTCATTGGAACATAGAGGGTGAAAAAGAAATTGTTCAGGGTAATCGGTTCTATTGTTAGTACAAAGCAATTATAATAGGTAATCGACTGGAACTATATAAACATACATGAAATCTGCAGAAAATGTTGCGCATTCAGACAGCCCTCCGACGCTCGTTTGCAACAGAATGGCGCTCAGATGTGACCCGCCGCTGTCCAAAGCACAAACCGATTTCTTTTTACTGTAGCATCAACAAGCCTGGTTTGTGTGTCGAATCCCGTCGGGTGCAGGAAAGGGACGGTCATTTGATTTCATGGGTGATTCTAAGCAACGGAAGTGTCAGTCTTTAGCTATCAAAAATGGCTTCGACTGGTGTGAAAGAGCCAGAAAAGATGACGCTGACTTCCGAATAGTGTTTACTGTTAAATAATAATTTGTTACATTTATTTCCATACAAACGAGCGTTGATTTTCCTCACGTCCTCCTTCGACGCAAGCCCGTTGATCAAAAGTTCCATTTATAAATTTGAAACCATAGATGTTGGCCTCTTTTTTGTTAAGATCCCACTCCCAGAATACTGCGAGATATTCCTAATTATCTAGCTAACGTCAAGTAGCTCTGCTCTCTTCCTCACGCGGCCAACGCACATGACAAAATAACTTACCCCTGATTAGCCCCATCACAATATGGTGTTCATACTGAGAAACAGATGTTTAGTGACGCCACGGTATCAGTGAACTGTTTTGTTTAATGCAATGATACAGTAAATATATGAAGACCTTGGCTTACTTGCTCTTATCTGGAACTTACTGATCATTTTTCTCTGTGGTCATTCTTTGCAGTCTCTTGGCAACCCAGAATAAGCGAATCCAGGACTGCATTTCACACCTTTTGTGGTGTGGTTTCATGTTATACCATTACCTTTTGCTCTGCTACTGCTGACTCTGATTGTCCCTTAAAAAAAACAACATGCAAACAATTAGGCTTCTGCAACCTCTTGTGAAATACACTCCGGAAAGTGTTCATTGTTATGTCCTCTTTTCGTCGCTTTCTATGGCCGCCTCATTTGGGTTTTGCGTCCTCCACTGCTTTCAAAGGATTTGTAATGGTCAGTTGTCATACTTACAATACTTTATTCTGATAATGATATCATTGACTTCCCTAATCACAATCCTGACAATCGCAGTTTCCGTTTAATCGCAACATCTTTCATACAACAAATAGCCACATTTCTATATCAAAGTCATAGGATAATCACAGCTCCTTTTAACCTTAAATTTTGCACTCTTGCTAACGAGGAGTTGCAAATATTTGAAGTACAAACTGCTCCACTTATTGACAACCTAGATATTTGAAACGTCTGCATAATGGCGATGTCTTTTACATAACGAAATGCTATATTTCTATATAAAAGTCCAGTTCTTGCTCATGACCTACAAAACCGCCTGTGCATCCTCCTCTTCTTGCGGGACAGATCTTTGGTTGAAATCTAGACGTAGGTTAACTAGACTTTAGACGGCTTGCCATTAAACCTTTATTACCAGCGGGCTAGTGAAGACCCATATGATTATGTTGTGAGCATATTATGCATACATTGAGTGGAATTTTAATGCATGCAACAAAACACGATAAAAATGTCTGGATTCGTCTTGATGGATATAGTTTCTAAAACCATTCTTTTTTTAATGACTTGAATTATACTCAGCACGGTTGCATTTAATGATGAGCCGCTATTGTAAAAGTCATTACGTAACTGCAGCTCCGTTCAGTCGCAAATGTGTCTGTGCCCTCGAGGAGTTATGAGTATGGGAGGTTGATTTTATTATCTTATGAATCTGCCTTCTCTCCTCCAGATATGCCAAAGACTGTCAGAACTAATGAGTCCATCAGGAGCGCATCATCAAGTCAAGATTTACGCTTTTGTCCCCTAATTGGTATTGGGGCGTTTATTGGTATTGGCATCATCGTATTAACTGTGATTTAAGTCTGCCTTTGCTTCCAAAAACGCCAAAAGTACCGGTACCAGCATGTCCAAACCATTTGACTGTGGAGGATGGTACATGCCGATGTCGCTAGACAGAACGACAAGAACGTCAGGCCAGAGATGTACAGCTGTCACGATGAGGGAATACACGACCAGTGAGAAAGATGGTGGAGTCATAAAACTAACAAGACAATTCAGAGAGGATAAATAGGAGAAAGACCTGGCGGAATAATGCTTTCTGAAATGAATGGTAGAAATAACTGGGTTAATAATAAGATAGGGGAATGTTTGTGTGTGTGTGTGTGTGTGTGTGTGTGTGTG
>JAWQUT010000332.1:203777-211277 GCA_033807755.1 Ellobium chinense
CCTTCCTCGTTTCATTGTTTCATGGTACCCGCCTCTAACTTTCGTTAGATTGTTTTCTTTTTGTTGTCCTCTGTCGCCATTTACCCTTTACTTTCCCAGACATTACCAACTGTTATCTTTTCAGTAGATGCCTTTCTAGTTTTGAATATCTTCTCCTCACTAGCGTCAGTTGTTTTTTTTTTTTGCAATTGCCTCTGTATGCATTTATTTTCTTTTCTATGTTGTTTTGAGCATGCTTCTTAAACTACTAGATAGTTGGAAACTATGCCATTAATACATACACCCACACAATAGACTTATCAATTTAAAAATATGATACATATGCAGTCATAAGGTGTCATCATGCAATAAAGGAGATTTCCACATAACCAGACCCACTATCAATGTTGTTATAAAACCTTTTGAGAGGTCTGAGCGAAAGGTCACCACTGAGTCATCGAATTGTTCATAGGATTTCCTTATTGTTTTACATTTCTCTGTCTCCTTGTCGACTTTATCGTCCAAAAGGGATGGGTAATTCCATATTCTTTGGCCCCTGGAATTAGCAGAAATTAGTGCGATTCTGAGTACTTGCCAGTTGTAAAGGATTGCAAGTAAAGATTTAAGATAATATTAGCGTTAGGTTATCAATATTGGATTTTATATGCGATTTTCGGGGAGCCAAGATAAAAATAGAAACATTTCGCTATACAATTACATTGTATTCTTACAACATTAGCTTACATGAAAACCAGTGGGATCAAGACGGTCTACTGAAACAGTCAAGAGTTTGATATGAATAAGAGGCTATGCGAAAACCTAGATTGTGAGCACGTGATGTTTGAAAGAGTCTGTGCAAAGAGTGAAAATGTGACAATCAAGTCACGCATAACTAATATCTGCATTGCCAGACAACTTCGGTATGGAGAGGTGAACATAATTTTAAAAGTTGTGTGCGTGCGTGTGTGTGTGTGTGGGGGGGGGGGGGGGNGGGGGGTATTCTTTAAGTAATACAGCTAGTCCATTAAAACATGTAATGTTATTACCTGAACAATATGTAAAAAATCCAAACCTGTCAAATATTTAATAGGATTCAGATAATTGAGATTTATTTATGGAAGTCCTTGTCCTTAAATCAATTCCATTTCAGTGTTTTGAATCGCTTTAGCTTTTAAGGGCTTTAATCCTCACTGCAGTCTTAAGGCGAAGAGGACAGAAAGCTATACTAGCCACGGGAGGTCCATGTAACATGTTGCACTAACTCAACTGATTAATTTAATTCACTGCAATTTAAGACTTCATCTGCTAGTAAAAAGACCTGTCGCAATTTTACAACATTTTGCAAATGTTTTAAGGTTTATTATCAAGTTATGCTAGTATCTGTTTTGCAGTCAGTCAAACTCAATTTGACGTCGCTAAACATACAATAATTTCGTTACACAAGTATGGTGATTTTACAGACAGGATATTACGAGTTTGTGTGAAGCAGAACATGAGACCTTTTTAGTGGAAACAAATAATGTTCTGTAATTATCATTTTCTCAGAATAATCATGTTCAACTGCATGGGGATTACTGTCTAATGATTCGAACAACTCTGTCCGAGTTCAGAATAAATCTGTGGCGACACGATTTTTACTAAATGAAATTAACGAAATCTAATGCAATTGACTTAATAATGCCAAATCTAATGTCAGTTTAATTTTTGTTCCTTTTCTAGGTGTAGAACAGTTTCACAGAAAAAAGGAGGCGCTTGTGAATGTAAAGGAATACTCACCTGCCACTCTTATGTGTTCTAATCAAGGAGAGGTAGTTGCTCCGGACATAATTTATAGATGGTATAAAAGCCAAAACATCCAGCAAATTTTCTTGGAAGAAGACCGTCTCTTCATTGACAATAAAGGTGATATATAATGCAAATTATATTGCTACGTTAGTTCCGTAAGGGGCCAAATTTGGGTATTTTTAGAAGATTATCTAACGCCTGCCTTTTTTCCGTACCCTTTGCTTGTTGGCTACTTGTTGACTTTTTTTTATTTTTTACGAGGTCAATGTTTATCTAACACGTATGGGTTATCTCATTTTCTTCCGAATGAAAACAGTATGTTATTTCATTGAATACCTGTGCCGAGAGAAATTCGAGTATAACTTCCAGACTGAGTTGAGGAGTTAATTTATGTCAAGTTTCGCTTTTCTGGGTCACTTTTTGAGTACACTAAACTAAGTTTGGCAAAGAGATGCTGTGCAAAATATGCCTTAATTTACTTATTCCAAAATGTTTGATAATAAGAATTGTTTGAATATCTGACAAACCCCTTCTGGACCACTGACGCAAAATTTTTGAATCGACTCAATATTTTGTGCCCGGTTATCTTCAATCTCTCCTGCTGTCGTCGAATTTCTAAAATAAACTCCGAGAAGTTATCTATGTCTACAAAAGATATTCCAGATCCTTAAGTTCCAGACTGATTTTCGGGTAGCAATAAGTCCTCACTAGATAATCCTTTTCCTGTATTTTTAGAGAGATGATAACTTCGCACTGCGTAACAGATAACCATCCTACTTTAATACTTTATTAACATAAGAAACAATTTAGCAAAGGATCAGTCTTTAACTTGTTCCCAAAATATCTTGTGACATTCAATAAGAATTCCGTCACTCACATGACAGGTACCATTTTTTTCATCCTTTTTCAGGCTTCTAATAGTCATATAAATTTGATTGTACATTTCTGTTTCTTAGGCAATCTTCTTTTCACTTACGTGACTATGAAGGATGCCAGCTTAAACTTCAGTTACATGTGCGGTATACCAAACGCCCAAGACGGAAACATTGTTCTTGGAAATCCACGTGGTCTTACTGTGGAAGCTGTCAGAGGTAAATTGTTTTACTGAGAATATGACGCGCCTACACAAGGCGCATTATGATTGAATGGAGGGTGTAAATATAGGCTGAATTTGATTTTGTTGTTGTTGTTGTTGTTGTTGTTGTTGTTGTTGTTGTTGTTGTTGTTGTTGTCGCTGCTGCTGCTGCTGCTGCTGCTGCTGCTGCTGCTGCTGCTGCTCCTGTTGCTTTTCTTCTTCTTCTTCTTCTTCTTCTTCTTCTTCTTCTTCTTCTTCTTCTTTTTCTTCTTCTTCTTCTTCTTCTTCTTCTTCTTCTTCTTCTTCTTCTTCTTCTTTTTCTTCTTTTTCTTCTTCTCCTGAATAATGGTATAGTTTGTAAAAAGAAAATACTGTATTACTAGTGCATGGTGTTGATAATGTAGCGCTTGCGATTTCAAACGGTAGCCTCTGCTAAACATCTTAATGCACTTTTTTTTTCCAACTAATCACATACTTTGGGTATAACAACCTATGATTATTACTTCATATGGTAGATAATTTCTACCTTGCTGTTCCCACGATTGTCAAGCCACGACTCCTGCACATTTCATCCAGCGTGAAAGCCCTCAGATTTAGTCAAGCTGAGCTGGAATGCGTCTTCTCTGGGTAGTAAGTATGAGTTTGTGTTGTTTTTTTTCCAGAAAAACAGGGTGGTTTTTTTATGTGTGTTCATCAGCACTGATTGATAGATTTGAGCTCAAAAGCAAATGGGAAGCATCATTTTATTGGCATTTACATGTGACCACAGAAAACAATGAATTATGTAATAAAGCCAGCAAATACACAACCAGCCATATTCCGATAAATTAATACTACCCTTAAACACATGCCACTAACACTTTTGACTGTAATTTTAGGCAATTAGAACGTATCCGATTGTGCTCATATTTCGATACGTTGTTCTATATTATTCCATTCCAGGAAACCAAAGATATAAAAAAAAATCTTTACCAATTAATGCTGTTTTCCGTTACACTGATTGAGACACATAGGTTGGGAATAATGAATAGGATGAGACAACAACTCAAATTTGGCTTCAAATATCGCTTGAAATACAGAAATCGCTTGAAAACGTAAAAAAAAAAAAAAACAGCTTTTTTACAGAAATTTCAAACACCAAAGGGCAAAATATTGGATGAAAAAACCTTCGCTTTCTGCACATATACTATCCATTAGCGCTCATAAATATTGCAGATTCGATGCTTGTTTGTAACATAATTAAGAATTACGACTGCGCTAAATGTAGCCTCCCTTTCCAAGAGATAACTTTTGCCGTGCGATCGTTGGCTGTCTGTTAAGGTTTGTGGCACCTATTAGAGGGGCAAATCACTCATTATGTACAATCCAATTAATCCGCTAATTTATAAAATACCCCTTTTTGAGGCCCTGCCAGCCAGTGTTAGGGTGTAAAAATATGTAAAATGACCTGTGATCTAAATACAGCTTCCAATTTTAAAGCTTCAGGTACAATTTGAGCCTTCTAGATAAAAAAAAATGTGTAGGCATTTGTATTCGCACGCGGTCAAAACCAGCCAAATGACAAATTGGGGACCAATTCAGAATTTGAGGTGACCTTTTTCGAAAGACATTTGTGAAAAATTTTGGGAGTTGACCACCCTTTTTCGTCCCATTAAAAGATCAGGCAAAAGAAGTACTTTAACCTCTATGGACGAAATTTCTCGAAATCACAGTGGTATGTGAAGAATAACACAAAATGTTAAAAGGGCCAAAAGAAGAAAATACAATAGGTGTCAAAGACCTTAATGTAAAGGGGAAAGAACTTGCCTGTGGATAAAATGGAGGTTGCAAGTTCAGTTTTCAAACTTTTTAGCAAGTCCTTAGATTCCACCCAATATTATATCTGTTATTCTGCATTTAGTGTAATGAAACTGTTAAATCTGTCATTTACTTTATGTCAGGCTAACATTTCTGGACTTTTAGACATAGGTCATGACTGATTTAAATAGTATTATTATCATAAGACGTTCAAAGGTACTACGTGAATGCAGATTATGATCTGGGAATATCGCTTGATTTCTTGCCAAAAGACTATCATTAGTACTTTCCTTTGAATAAACAATGAGCACTAAAAGGTTTCTGGACGTAAGGCAGTGTTGACATCGGAAAATCTTTAAATACACAAAGGGTATTACAGCCTGAGAATCTATTTCTAAGCGCAACGTATTAATTATCTGTGCATCACTGACTGTATTCTTTTGTGTTATGTCTTTGCATAATCAAGTGATCCTGAGAACCATATTAAGTTTCCTGTCACGCGATGGTACCATGAGAACGGCACAGAAATTCAAACGAATTCAAGCAAGTACACACTATCCAAACATCGACGGAAGTTGTTGATCAACTTCGTACAAGAGGAAGATGAGGGGAACTACAGCTGTTTAGCAGAGAACGGAGCTGGCAAGTCGGGCAAGGAAGTGGTTTTTCTGGATGTCACATGTAAGATATCACAGTTTGAGGACACAATCATATGCCTTCATGATAATTTATTCGTTCTAAGTTTAAAGATGCTACGAGTATTCAGTGGCGGTTTCAGAGTTCGCGGGCTCCAGGCACAAGAGAAGTGCAAGGCCCTTAAGAAAAGCCCGTGGGGGAAGAGAAACAATAAGACTGTTTTGCTGAGAGATGACAGGGAAGTAAATTAAGAGAGAGGGGAATATTTTTATCAGGGTCTCACGATACGGTGACAAGGTCAGGCTAGAGGCAAACTTTTCCATTGCACCACAAGTAACAACAGCGACAACAACAACAATAACAAGGACGACAACAACAACAACAAAATGAACATTCGCTCAGATCCTTCCTAATCTTCTCTTCCTCTTTCTTTCTTTCTCTCTCTCTCTTTCTCTCTCTCTCTTTCTCTCTCTCTCTCTCTCTCTCTTTCGCTTTCTCTTTCTCTGCCTATCTCATTCATACTTTTCTCCGCATTTTCTTCTCTCCATAATCCTTTATTTTCCCGCGGCGCTCCGCACGAGGCTATGGGCACGTGTGCACTGTGGCCATGCCTAAATTCGCCACTGTGAGTTCCGGAGTTTTGAAAGCTGTTAATGTGTTAACACTCTGCCCTACTTCTTCTCACCTAGCTGGATTCGCACATTTTCAGTCTGGCACAGTATGCTTTAATCAGCATATTATCAATTTCCTTTTTATCTTTGTGCAACCATTATTACGCTCACGGCAAATATGATTAAATTTGGGCAAACTTTACTTTTCAATTTGTCCTAGAATTAGTATGCAGTTTTTGATACTGTCTTACATTCTTCATCATATATATTATTATGTTTGATTTGGCTTCGATAAACCTTTATGATTCTATCGTTATCAGGAGCATAACAATATAGCAATTCATATCCGAGAGTAATTAAGGTTAAAAAAATCAAGTTGCGAATCCGTGGCTCATAGAACTAGCAACATCGCCTACTTTCCTGATGGAATTGCCAAACCTGACATTTGCTAATTTCTCATACGAAACGTACTGACAGCAGACAATAAAGCGAGGCGCAACGCTCGACTTGTAAAATCTTATGCAGGGAAATTATTTGTGTCACTAAAATATCAAAACAACAAACGGCGGTTACATAACCTTTTACAATAAATAATAGGTTTGCCTTGCTAGTAGAAGTTCGCCACGCAACTCAGCAACGAAGAAAACTGTTCCATATCAGATGAAATGCACAGAGACGTTTTTATGAACACTCCCCTTTGGTGTTACTATTCTATGATAAGACTGATAAAATATTGTCTATGCATCTTGTTTGTAGCTCAGCCTATTTTCAACCTCCCTGGTGGTCGACTGAAAGATGTAATTGCGGTCGAAGGTCAGAATGCGTTGTTCCATTGTGACGCTAGATCTGCTAAGGGAGAAAAGAAGCCTGATGCTCCTGTGTGGTATATAAATAGAGAAAACACGGGGCTGGGTCACGGTAAGTGGACTATGCGTCTTCTATACTCTTACAGGAATAGATGTCACCGACATCACAAATGCTCTGCAGTGAGATAGATAGAGCAGCTATAAATGTCACTGACATCACAAAAGCTCTTTAGCGAGATAGATAGGGCAGTTATTTTATCTGAAGCGTGAGGCGACACAGGAAAAGTCTTGTCAGTCTAGCAAGTGTTTCGGCCCTTTGACTTCCTGTCAATCTAAAGAGCTGGGCCACACTTAAGTCATGACTCCCTAGTGACCATCTATTTGCATGCTCTTACAGAAATAAACGCATTCAAAATCTCAAAAACTGCCTTAATAACCACTTTTATAAGTCTCATAAACACAGAAAATTGTGTTGTCTTAAAGTTGAATGTTTGGAAATAGGATTAATATTTCCTACTGATACCATTGTCGACAACATTTTTTTTAAAATTAAAAAGTTAATGGTTCATCTGCAATTGCAGGCATTTACTGTGTTACTTATTTTCACTGCTGTATCATTTCAGATCCAGACAAATTCTCTTTATCTGTAGACAACAAGACGCTGACCATCAAATCTGTCAGTCGAACAAAAGACTTCTTTTGTGTTCAATGTGAGGTTAAGAACCACGTGGGAATAACATGGGGTGGTGCTTGTCTCACTGTCACCTCAGGCGCTGTCAGACTTCCTCACATAAACACGACTACTGAATCT
>JAWQUT010000332.1:213777-225344 GCA_033807755.1 Ellobium chinense
AACATTTTTTTTTCTTTTTAGCTTTTTTGGAAAAGTCGATTTTGATGAGCAACCCCTAGGTGGGATTTGAATTGGGGACCAGGGCACAGACGTGATGGGGCTTCTAGGCGTAGGCATATTTTAACCACGTTAAAGCCCCGAACTGACCCCATTTTGCCACGTAGAAAACTTTTTTGTAAAAGCTTTTACGGAAACACCACTTAGGTGAGCAACGCCTCGCTGGGATTTTACTTGGGCCTCTTTTGAGCATTATGTTTCCATCAATAAATATATGAGTAAACACATGACTTCTTTGTATTAACAGGTGTAACTGAAGCGGACATTGAACTGGAGGATGACTCTAGGGTGGGTTTGGAGCAGGACAAACTCTCTCTCGCAGCCGGAGGTCACGAATACATCCACTGTTAACAGCACTATAACGACAGATTACTAGACTTGCCTACAGTGTTATTCTGGAGAAATGATACTAGATTCTGAGTCAGATCTGAGAAAGAGGTAGAGAGAGAGAGAGTGAGAGAGAGAGAGAGAGAGAAAGAGAAAGAGAGAGAGAGAGAGAGAGGGAAAGAGAAAGAGAGAGAGAGAGAGGGAGAGAGAGAGAGACGGAGGGAGAGAGAGAGAAACAATAACACTAAGAAAGAGAGACAGAGGGAGAGATTAAAGACAGGATATTAAAAAAAAAACGGAATGAGAACTTGTAAATTAGTCAAATGGGGATTGAAATTCCCTTTGTCACCCTTATTCCTTTCATGGCACGTCAGTCTTAGAACACTGAATGCTCAGTGATGTAGGATGTAAAATGATAGGTGTTAAAATGAAAGAATGAATGAATGATTGGATCAATCAATCAATCAATCAATCAATCAATCAGTCAGTCAGTCAGTCAGTCAGTCAGTCAGTCAGTCAGTGGGCGGGAAAGAGATATATTATGTCTCCTTTAGTGGATTTTATTATGCATTCGCTTTAATGGCTAACCTTCGTCCGTGGCAGGAAAATGTTTAGAATTACGCCGCTAAAAAGTCATGTTTGCGTTTCTGTGTCTTTGGAGGTCCATCTATTACGTCAGTTAAGACATGTGGAACTGTTTTTCTCTTCGGAACTATAAGATAATATTCGTAATCAATGAATCGCAGATAATTACTATTTCTTTATCTTTTCTCTCAAACATAACACTATCCTGATGTTCTTCAAAACATCTCCATCTCCATCTCTATTTCTGCTTGCATTGTTCATATAAGTTTTGTTGCAACTCGCAAAGTTGATTTTCTTTCACCGTTCTTTCCTTACATTCCTCACAAACTATATAATTTCACAAGTAAAAATCAACATGGTTATATTCTTTTTGTTTATTGTTGATGTACATATAAAATGCCCAATACGTTGCAGATTTCACTGTATCAACATATTCATAATAATAGCTGTTTCTGTGAAGGATTTGCTGATCGTAAACGTCATTTATGACCCTTTTATGTTGACTTGCCATGTGCCTTCCTGCTATCAAAGTGTCCTTTCCAATAATTAAAACTTGTATACCGTATTGCATATCGCAACTATTCGATGTGTGGTCACTACTTTGAGAGGACCATTGCTCTGTTTATAAGTGCATTACAAGTTTAAAATTTGTCATGAGTATACTTCATATCATAATGTTTGCTGTTGCAAAGTTTAAAGCATATCTAATCACTATTGTCCAAGTTATTCAAAAGATTGTTTTATTTTCTTATTGTCACAGTGACAGATCTATTGAATCATTATAATAATAATTATGTAATAGTGTAAATGCAAATGCGTATAGTATACCTACTTCATTTTCGCTAGCATGGTAGTTTTAACAAGCACAGAAACATATTCCTTATGCTTGTGCAAATGTGTATTTGAGTGTGAACTTTTTATGTTTATCTTTCTTAATTCCCCTCGACCCCTCCCCTCCCCCAGGAAAAAAAAAGCAAGAAAAGGTGGGTCTATCCAGTGAATAGCCTAAGATTGTAAGGCATAGTTATCGAAGGAAAAATTGCACATTTCTTTCTGTTTGCTTTAGTCACATTAAATCACATTAAAACGCTTTGTAGCACCTGGACAATTGTTTTTATTTCACCCTGCTTTGTCTCGTTACTTTTTTTCCCACATTCTCTCATTTCACCATTAAAAACCAAGAAACTGCTTATAGTCACATACTCTTTTTGTGTATGGTCGATGAATATATACGATTTATATAACGCCCAAGAGCTTTAATATTCTACAATCTACAGATACAGTAATATGTTCCATGTTTAGAACATTTGAATGGACAGAACAAACGCTTTTTTTTAATCGTAATAATAAAGGAAACTTTTATATAGAAGAAGTAACTTTAACGCTAAGCCTGTTATGTATAGCCACCTCGACTTGATGGTGTAAGCATGATAAGTGTCCATGGAAACTACCCAAATTCCATGGGTAAAACTATCCATTAGAGTCCGGTGAGGCAGGGATGGCAATAAATTAATAGCGATTTCCATGGACATTAACGAAGCAGACACCGTCAGACCGAAGGGAACATGCGCATCCCATTGAAATGTACAACTGTATGCCTCGGCATAGACGTGTCATTACAGTGTTGATAAACGAGCAAAGCACTACTGCAATACAATCATTATTTTAACAATCGTGTAAAACCTAGAGAAGACTAGTCTATATGCCAATGAATCAAAAACTCACGTACTCTAATTTCATGGGATCTTCTCAGAATTTCAAATTCGTGTGGTTTTTGAGTATGTAAAGGGAAAACTCAATAAGCAATATTAAGCAAAGAACTGGAACACTGCAAATTAATAGGCGAGGTGTGAGCTCGCTAATAAATTAAGAGCTTGCGGATTAAGATGGGATATCTTACCATTGTAAGAGTAACACTAATTCTGCATTTTGAACGCTACTAAAGTTGCATACAGCACCGATGTACTAATGTAATTCTTACGATGGCAACAGATCCCGTCGTTAATGCTCAACCTCAAGTTTGCAAACTATAAACTTAAGATATGCCCTGGCTAAGTGAGAGCTAAGAGAAAAACCTGTCTAACAATGCCTGTACAGAATGCATCTGGCAGATTGGCTCTGCAAGCTGAAAACAAAAGTTTGACATGTATTTTTAAAAAAATTCATTGATGTGATTATAGTACACTTTTTAAGTCAATAAATATGCAAAAGTTACACCTGTCCATTTTCCATAAAATTTGATTCCGTGTCCTCTGAATCCTTGTAGTTACTTTTAATAAAAAACAAAATTGCCAACTATACACTGAAAGAAACGTTGGAAGTGATATACCGATCATTTATGAAAATGCCACAATATCTCAAACGAGACAAAGTCCCTGCCTTTCTTGGCGTGCCCTTGCGTCGGCATATACTGATCAAGGCACGTCTGGCATTAATTATTGAAAATTGCTGAACTCTTGCATACAAACTTTTGGCGAGTATGCAAACACATGTAAGAATATATAACCATTTCTACGGAAACTAAACAATGCTTGACCACGAAAAGGAATTGTAAATGCATGCCCATCTCAAGTGAACACCAATCCAAAAATGCTTATCACAAATGATCGCGCATAGGGCACATTTTGGGCGTTCTGAGCTGAGACTACTTTCCGTAATCCGAAGATATGATCTCACTACATGGCGTCGATAGCTCTTATATTGTCGAAAATATCAAATATTGACTGATTAGGAGAATATTATCAATCCTTAATGTCATTGACACTTCAAAATGCTCTCCTGAAAAACTTGCAAATGTCACATTTGTTTATACTAGTATCCCTTCCTGAGATGGGCTACGAAATTTGGTGTAGCGAAACTAATCAAACCTCACTTCAATCAAACCCAGTAATTAGGCTCAAGATGAGACAGGCAGTGAATTTTGGATATTGAAAGAGGATGGGGTTCAAGATGCCCGCCTGCTACTCCAACCCAAGTACTGAGTTTGTTAGGTTTTACTCGGTCGTTTTAACTCCTTCATTAAGTCGGAATTACATTCACACCGTCCCGTCACGGTAATATCTCGGGACTCTCCACTGAGTGCTCGGTTTAGGGTTAGGAGTAGCACTGGATGAGAGAATTCCGGGATATTGCCCTTAATATATATTATTATAAAACATGATATAACTAAGGAGCTGAAAGGATGCAACTAGTGCAGGCGTATCAAGTCAGCCAGATATAGAGTTTATGCATGTGATATCGTTGAGTTTTTATGACCCTATACGAGGCATAGGGTTGATTTAAACATGTGGAATGCCTTCAAATATTACACTGTTATTTTCTAGGGACTCAACATGACTGACGCATACGCGTAGAAATTTCAAGCGTCGCAAAGAACATTTATAGACGTGATCCCTTCAAAGAACAAAATTGCATATTTTCTTTTTTATCTATACAGTCTAATTATTAATATATGGGACCACGAAGTTATTCGTACGCAAATTTAACAACTTTAACAAGCTTAACAAGGCATTCAAAAATATACAACAGTAATTCACAACAATATTCAGAGGCTTATTGTTATCAGGCGAGTTGTTCATTTAAGGAGACACTGTATTTAATTACAGAGCTTGTATTGTGTGGCAAAGCACACCACTTTTCTCATATAGTGTCTCATTGTCTGCCGAATGACTAAGTTCATTTATCCCTTGGCCGTGACATATTAATGGAAACTACCATGGAAACTTATAAGGCATGTTCCATTACAGCAGAGCTTCTTATTTAAAGTTTGGACCACTTATGGGGCGTTTTGGTGGAGACAGGCATGGGCAGATGGCTTTTCCTGGTGTGTTGATTATAATTATCGCACGTTAATAACTTAAATCAGATGTAAATTTCACATTTAGTTAGTAAGGAACAGTATGACCGTAATATCGGGAATGCCATATGCGCATGCCTACGCTTTTCATGAAGGTCTCTTGGCGATCAGATTTTGAAAAAAAAAAAAAACTATCTAGTAAATGGCTATGGCCATGTAGTAGACAAGTAGTTTTGCCGACATCTGTGTATCACAATTATAATACATAATTATGTTTATCGAGAAAATAACGGTAGGCAATGGGGAGACTACACCACTAAATTCACAATTCATATAATGGTCTAAACAGTACATTTCGTGACAATTAAGAGCACAAAAGTGCAAACATTCTCACAATCACAATCGCACAATTCATATATTGGTCTAGAAAGTACATGTCGCCACAAACACAAAGAGGCGCAGTATTCCAACCTCTGCTCATTACATACTTAACATTAACCGGAGCTAATTAATCGTACTTAAAATGGTAGTGCATGTAAATTAATGACAGAGTACAAGTGATAAGATTGAAAAGACAATGCGAACTGTGTTCAGTTCAGATTTCCGATGCTTACGACAGCACTTGATGGCTTAAACTGTTTGTATTCAAGAAAGCCCCTCTTAAAAGGGTGCAACACACTTGACCAGAGGACTTTCATGAATACCAGAGATTGTGTCCATAAAATGCTCTCGTGAACACGTGGTTACAAAGAAGGAGCCCTGGGGTTTACAACAAGATATTTTTTTCGTGCTATTCAATTAAAGAGTGAAGAAAAAAAATCAGAATCTTGAGCATCACAAGCCTTCGTTTATGAAGCAAAAGAAACAAAATCAAAACGCAAACCTTTGAGAAATTTTATTTTCAAATCCTGATCTCGTACGGTACGTGCTGTTTTGGCAGAGGTAACTGTTGGGGGGAGAGGGGGACAGGGGAAGAAGAGTGCTGAAAGGTGGGGGTGTGGGGAGTGGGGGAACAATGCGTATGTGGCATTTCCTGGTGTCCCAATCATACTGCACGTTAGAAAATAGCTGTGATAATAATACCTGGTTCTAGTTTGTAACACCAAGCAATGTCATATGCACATGCCTACATCTATCACAAACTCACGTAAGAGATGCAAATTTGGAAATAAAAACCCTCTCTAAGTACAATTCTAACCACATCTATGAATCACATTAATTCAGGATTCATCGAGACGGGTTTTGTGAAGAAAGAGTAGACTGCAAATGTGGTATACATTATACAGTATTTCATGATATACAAGAACCAAAGAAAACTACAGCAATACCACAACGGAGCGCTTAATATGAACATACTGAGAAAATACGCTTTACATGAACATAAAATATTGAGAAGACACCCTTTACATGAACATTCTGAGAAGATACGCTTTATTTGAACATATTGAGAAGACATACTTTACACGACCATACTGAGATGACATTTTGAATTGCGTTCTCATAACAATATTCCATGGCTTAATTTAAGTGTGTCGGTATTCAAGAAAGTCACCCTGGGAGAAATGCAACACATTATTTCGTCGTCTGGTGGCTTTCATGAACATCCCCAGAATAAACAGAATGTGCCTCCAAAATGTGATCTTAAATACTCAAGTCACCAAGTGATATGACCCTTGGGTTAACATAGTAGAAATTGAGTTTCTGACCTAATCCTTCTTACCAGCAAAAGAAACAATATCAACGGCACAAAATTATAGCTGCTGTTATTATTTCCAAGTTCGGGTCCTTACGGACAGCATTGGCAGAGGTTTTCATGCACATGTGGCTTTTCCCGGTGTTACGATCAATAATAATTGTACGTTATGTCCTGGATGGACAAAACAACATCTCATTCTAGTCCATGACATCAGGCAAAGCCATATATGAATGACCTCTTCTGCCACAACCGTCATTAAGAGATCCAAACTTCAAAATAAAAGCTCTCAATGTAGTAGTTCTACTGACAGCTATGCATCCAAAGCATACATTTAATGATTATCAAGACGAATAATTCTCATGAACAAAGAAACACCGCTTAAATCACAATATTGGTCTAGCATACTGTACCTATTGCATAACATCCAAAAAACAAAAAAAGGAGGGGCGATGGGGAACATACTTTTTACGTGAACATATTACAAGACACGTTTTGGATATTTTGGATTGTATTCCCTGGGTTATTCGGACACTCATGAAGGCATCCCTTGGCTTAAAACAATATTTGTATTCAAGAAAATGGCTGCAACAGATTTTCTCGTTTAGATGGCCTTCGTGAACAGCTACAAAGTGAGTCCATGAAATGTGATCGTGAACACACATTTACCAAAGCCAAGACCCTTGGGGTTTACAATAAGCAGGTTTCTACCACGATACTTAAAAATGAGGGACAAAATTTAGAATCTTAAGTACCATAAGGCTCTGTATGCCAGCAAAAAAAAAAACAAAAAACACATAAACGTTAAGAGAGCTCTTACTCTAGCTTTGTATATCTTCCTGACTCTTATGGCAGAGGTAGTCGCGCATTAGTCATTTTCTGGTATTACAATCATGGTGCACGTTAGAAACTACATCCAAGAATAATAAAATCTGATTTTAGTTCGCAACACCAGACAATGCCATATACACACTAGTACTCTAACCGTTAAAGTCATTAAGATTTCCAAACTTGACAATAATTGTTCTCTAAGTAGCAGTAAAGCAGACCTCAAATTATCCCAAGAACACATGTAATGTTCACTGAGCCGGGTTTTATTAAAAAGGGTGGCTTGTGCTTAACCTGCAATCTATTCATTATAATATCTTTCGTGGCATGTAAAAGAAAATAGGTGCAAACAAGCGCTTTACATAAACAGATTGAGGAAAAAAGTTTTGAAACTGTGTTCCTGGTTTCCTCGTGCTCAAGACGACATTCGATGGTTTAAAGATAGTGTTTGCATTCAAGAGAGCCAGTCTAAAAGGAATGGAACACGCGTCCCCTCCTAGATGGCTTTCACGAACGCTTACAAATGAACTGTGCCCACAAAATGTGGTCTTGAACACGCAGTTACCAAAAAAGGGACATTGGGGTTAACTAGAAACACATCATGATAATTATTTGAGTGAAGGACGAAATTCAGAATCTAAGCAACTTAAGCTTCCTTTCACCAGCCAGAGAAACAAAATCAGTATCAGGATATTAATGAACGTTTACTTTCAACCCTGGATCTCTCACAGCTGTTATGGCACAGGTAGGCGCGAGCATGTGGCATTATCTGGTGTACCGATCATATTGCACATTAGGAGCTAAGTCTAGGAATATATCTAATTCTTGTCTGGAACACGAGGTAATGTCATATATCCTTGCCGACATCTGCCATAACGGTCCGTAAAAAGATCGGGATTCAAAACTAAAAGCTATTTACCAATTCCTTTCAATATTTCCATCTTGGGAAAAAAAAGGAACAGTATAATTAGCCATTGTTTTGTGGAACAGTAAGATTTCTCAAGGGGTCAGATAACTTTGTTGCTTGGTGTACACAGCATCCAAAAGCTTTACTGGGTCATGAGATTCGTACATTACAACAGACCCATTTTTTTTTTAGTAAAACAGTTCATTTGCCAAAAAAAAAAAAAAAAAGGACAATTTAGGATATTTGGCAGCCACTGACAATATAGATTCCACATTAAAATGATACGCCTTTGGCTAGACACTTTTATTTTAACATGACAACAAATGCATACAGAGGTGGGCAGCTTAAAGATTATGATTAAGATCCAACTTGCATATCCACGTGCAGTAATTTTTTATACAGTAATAATTAGAAACACGGAATATTCCCACCCTCCCTGGCGAAACACATCTTTAAAACAATTTTTGCTCTAAAACCATGCTCTTAAGCAGTTACTTGCAAAGTCTCATAGATGAAAGGAAGAGTCAAAACTGGGTGCTTCAGATTTTTATGCACCTGATTGCCTAGGAAAATGATATTAAGTTAAAGTAAATAGTGTTTTCGTCTTCTGAAACGTTCTTTTTTGTTTGTTGGTCTGTTTTGTCTTGTTTAAACTTCTGTCCAAAAGTGTCTATGCTTAAGTAACTTCGTACTCCACACAGGCGGCCTTGAGAAGAGCTGGATTTTATAAGAGTTTACTTAACACGAAGAGACCTGATTATTCATAGCATGTTTCTGTACTACTATGTGTCTGCTCGTTTAGATATTATATCGTTAACATTCTGAACAAAAATGGCTCCTTAAGCGCAGCAGTTGAATTGATACACTCAAACCAGCATCAACGTCTGACACGATGGGCGAATACATTACACACTACCAGTGCAACAGGGAGACCGTCGAACAAAGTGGAATGGGAACTAACCGGTCAATTGGCATAGTTAAACAATGAGAGGGTAACAATAAGTTATTAAGGGGGGGGGGGCGCCACCTGAGGGCCTTTTTCTACATGCTTGGTGCCACATGATTTTAACCTTGATTTTTGGACTCAGCAGGTTCAAATTAGTGGAAAACAGTCAAATTTTGTTTACATTTTATTATGGTTGCCATGGAAACGGCCGCCATCTTGAATTTTCTACCTAGAAAACCGTCAACTTCAAAAGGTATCTCCTCCTCCAGATGAAATGCAATCCAACTGAAATTCCACACATGCATTCTTATACACCTTGTCTACAAAGTAACAGGGAGTTATTTTTGATAAAATGATAAAAAAATATTTTATGAATTTTTAAAATTGGAACATCGATTTTCCCCCATTTTTTGGCCTTCGCCAACATATTTCNTGTTTGTTGGTCTGTTTTGTCTTGTTTAAACTTCTGTCCAAAAGTGTCTATGCTTAAGTAACTTCGTACTCCACACAGATGGCCTTGAGAAGAGCTGGATTTTATAAGAGTTTACTTAACACGAAGAGACCTGATTATTCAGAGCATGTTTCTGTACTACTATGTGTCTGCTCGTTTAGATATTATATCGTTAACATTCTGAACAAAAATGGCTCCTTAAGCGCAGCAGTTTAATTGATACATTCAAACCAGCATCAACGTCTGACACGATGGGCGAATACATTACACACTACCAGACCAACAGGGAGATCGTCGAACAAAGTGCAATGGGAACTAACCGGTCAATCGGCATAGTTAAACAATGAGAGGGTAACAATAAGTTATTAAGCCGATGCCACCAGGCACCCTGATGTCGATGGGAGAGTAATCTTACAAGAGAAGTTACAGGTGATCTAATTTGTGGAATAAGACTGAATTGGTCCTGACGGAGAACACTGTATGAAAGTACAATCATATTCAGTGTTGAAGTGCATTTTTTTGTTCAAACTGTTAATACATTATGCATGTAAGGTGTGCTGACAATCACTTTTACTAATGTATGGTGTGGCCGAATGATTGTGGCGTTGAACTCAAAGATCTAAAGATAGATCTAATGTGTTCGATTCCCGACTACAATAGTGTTATAAATATAAGTAAGTGCCTTAGGAAAGTATCTCATCAACATTCTCTTCAGTCTATTTGTAAAATGGGTTCCTGGCTACCAGCAGCCAAAGATAACGTCAGAGTGCTAGTGTTCAGTGCCTTTAAAAAGCAACAGGAGTGAATGCCCTCCCTACTCAAGGAGTTGAGAATGTCCTAGAGTCATCAAGCCTGCTGGAGTAATAGGGTGAAATCGCCTGAACGGGCACTAGACTGGATACGAGACTTATAAGCCGCATAATTCTTCTTCTTCTTCTTCTTCTTCTTCTTCTCCTTCTTCTTCTTCTTCTTCTTATTATTATTATTATTTGTGAGGGTAAATGTTGGCCTCATCATATAAACCTGCGTTTATGAAGAATCCTCATTAAGAAATGATGAATCTGCAGAGTCGAGAGGATTTGGCACTGATGCTTCGAGGCTGCTGACTATGATCAAGCTTCATCGACACAAGGTCAAAGAGAAACTTTATATAAAGTGGCATTACATTATCTCCTTCGGAACAATGTTCGAAAGGCACGAGCTAGCGTAGACATCTAGGCAAAGCGTCGCATGTATATAGAACAGGGTTCTGTCTCTTTCACAGTTATGACAACAGTCACATCTTACTGTTATTTCAGACTGGTTAAGACCGAGCATGGGGCAGAGGAACTCAAAGATGGATACTGATTAAGAAAAGGAGATCATCACCCACTTCCCATAGTTAAAAAAAACAAAAAACTGAGGTATTGATACGGAGCATCACAATTAATTCTAATGGCCGGCCAAGATGTAAGTACATGCAAATAGTGTGTTAAGTGTGCAAGGATATAAGTGCTCTCCAGTATTGGGAAGTTCAACTTGTATGGATTTTTGGTTTAAATTGTATCTATACGAACTCAATAACCTGAATGGAAAGTTAATCAAGGTTTGTTTATTATTTACCAGAAACTGACGTTTTCTCAGACGTTTTCTTTTGTACCAAAAATTTACTGGAATTAACAGAACAAAATAAACTTAAAGCTGTACTTAGAAAAATCCGAGCCTTTCAACAAATGGTTCGCATCAAGTTTGAGGGTCCAGTAATTTTGGAGGAAAAAAAATGCGAACTTCCAATTTAGGAACAAGCACTTATATTTAGGCATGCATGAGCTCATTTTGTGCTATGAGTAAGAACAAACAGTTGTTAGTGGTGCAGTGGAGAAATCGGGTGCAGATTTCTGTAGCCTTCAGTGTGTCTTTGAAACGGGTTTAACATAAAATTTCCAGCAGCTTGTTGTCTACTCAGTATATTAAGAGGAAAGGGGTGGGGATTGTAAA
>JAWQUT010000332.1:248878-277277 GCA_033807755.1 Ellobium chinense
CCCAATTGTGCTGATTGCCTTAAAACTGTTACGTCAGTGAATCACGTTTCTTCACTATCAAAAAAGTCAATTTATGATCAGGATGCTTAACTAGGGTCAGTGTATCGATGGTGGGATCCTTCCTGTTTTTAAATGTTTTAAAAATGAGGCTCAAGTAGACATCACCTCTGAGGTAAGGAGAGATATTCAGAAGCTTTTCAGAAATTATCTGTGTGGTTGTTCATAAATAATAACCTCCTTCCTGACTTCTTGAAACAGAATTCAATCTAATAATCAGGCTTCAACACAGAAAATACAGTGTGAATGAAGATGAAACGAAGTTCCGCGATTTCAAGACAAGCAATGTGACAAGCAAGCGTCGTCTTGCTTTGTCGAGCTTAAGTCGTTCTCATTATCAGAACACCTTACACCGTCTAAAATAATGGCATTTTTTGTTTAGGATATTTCAGATCAGCCTGCCTATGGATGGTCATCCCCTCTGCCTGTCATATCAATACTTTTATAATGATAATGCACATTCACCAATTCTGCCATCAATTCTTACGGAAAGGACCTTAGACCACTGCATGTATAATATGGACTCCATTATGCATACACTTACCCACGGATATGCGTGTGACCGTCTCTCTCCTGTTCAAAGTATCTCTCCCAGTTGTGAAAACCAACTACCGTCTTTCCGTCCAGGCTGTACTCTCCAAGAAATACATTCTCAAACGCACTGCTATCAGGAACATTCTTTATGTCAGGGTAACGAGCATAGAGACTGAACCAGACATTAAATAAAGTCCACCAAATATTGCCATCCGTCAAGCCTCGACACACCAGGTATTTATTGAGTTCCACCATAAGTGGGTTTTTGGACACGAAATCGACAAAGTTTTGGACATCTTTCAGCTTTGCATCTGTAAATGTCTCGTCCACTAGAGGATCCGGCGCGTAGTCAAATGGCACAGCAGAGGAAACGCCAGAAGATTCGTCTATTAAATTCTGAAATGGTTACAGAGAATTGCATTGAATTGTACAGAATGATATTATGTGATGTTAATGATATGGAAAGCAGTTTCAAGATGGATGGATGGATGGATGGATGGATGGATGGATGGATGGATGGATGGATGGATGGCCGTACCTGAAAGAGCTTAGCGTAGTTGTTTTTAAGATTAAGTATAATATCAGGCAGGTTAGACTGATCCACTCTACGACGAATAGCCTCTGCAATGCTGGCATCTGTCCATTCTGTCAGGCTTGGAAAGAGTGCCCGAACGTCTCCGACTTTCAAGCGTCCTGTGTCCAGCTCCCACAAGAGCTCAGAGATCTCAGTGAGCGAGTCGCAGCTGTTTGATGGCTGTGTCACCGGCGGTGGCGGAGTTCTTTCCCTTGCTTCATCGCAAGTTACACTTGTCGTTGGCACATTCACAACTGAAAACAAAAGCGTTCTTCCAAGAAGCAAACATCTACAAGGTAAGAAATGCAAAGGAGATAGACAAATATAGACTTCAAGTATATGCTCGTAAACTAGGAATGTGCATTTTTTTCTTTAATTTGTGGCTGCTGTGTTTTAGCCCCGAGTGGAAATGTGCTGAGCTTCTAGACATACATTAGGATTGTACTCCTTTGTCAACATCACAAGAGAGAGCTCACCAAAATGCCAGTCATCATCCACGGTTTTAAATTTATTAGTGAGACTTTTTAGTCTGTGGCCTTGTGTCTGAGTAGGTTGTGGCAAGAATCAACGTTGGTATATTTCCTCATATACGAGTCACTTATATAAGTTTAGCAAACACCATTTGCACGTCAGCGCAGTTTTTTTTTTTCTGACTCTTCTGCATCAGTCGCAGCCACCCTGCCTTGGTTAGAGACTGATACTTCAGTTGCTTAGAATCTCTGAAGGACGACCCACAGAGTATAAGGACAGCCCCCTTTCGCGCACCTGGCGTGGGGGGTGAGAGGAGGGGGGGGGGCCAAAATAAACGTAACCCTGAATGTCTTTGATATTATTATTATGCCTGCAGACACTCTGGTGTTTGCTCGGTAGTCTAGGAGAGCTAAATACGTATGAGAATGCCCAGAGTGCTTTTAAGACCCCATGACCAGTGGCCGTATACATAATGTTCCGTTAACAAACACGTTCCGGTAACTAATAACTACGATGAACACAACTAAAGGGGGGGGGGGCACATGTGGTTATCGCAGTGTTTTAATTAAGGCAATGATTACGCATACGGCATAATTGTACCATTGTTTCGTGTGAAAGTGTAACGTGAGGACTGAGGAGTGATGTGGTTTAAAACAAAAACAAAAGTTAAGAAACTGTTTTCATGTTGTTCTTGAAGTTTGTTTATGTTTGTTTTTTCTTCGTGTTTTAGCATCCTTTTTATTATTATGATTTTCAGTATGATAATTATAATTGTGATTATTATTATAAATGTTATTATTATTATTATTATTATTATTATTACTGTTGTTGCCCTTATTGTTGTTGTTGTTGTTGTTGTTGTTGGTGGTGGTGGTGTTGTTGCCCTTCTTTGTAAATTGTTTTTGCCAAGTAAGGCATTATGTTTAAAAAGTTTACAGGTTTATTAGGTATAAGCCCAGACCACAGACGTGGTACATGTGCAAAATACACTAAGCAACGGGACAGCACATGGACATTTTAAGCACTACAACTACTAACTTCACACATGTTGACAATGCATTGTTATATTCGCGTACATTCACAACATTCTCGTACATTTTACATTTAACAATAATAATATTTACCACTCACTTTCACTAGCAATCATTCAGTTCTTACACTCCGTCTCTTTTCGTCTCATTACTTAATAGCTGTATACATGTTACTGAAATGTTTGTTGGAACGTTCAACGTCATGCCATGGTACTCTGTTACTCTATGCATTTGAACGTCTTCTTTACGTAAGACTATCGGTAACCCTCTAAGGTTCTGCACTCACTCTTTCCCGTCCCCCCAACCCAACTCTAACTCCCGCCCCCCAACCCAACTCTTCCGTCCCCCAACCCAACTCTAACTCCCTCCCACCCACCAATCCANCACACACACACACACACACACACACACACACACACACACACACACACACACACACACACACACACACAGACACACACACATGCACGCACGCAAACACGTACTTTAGATCAAAATAAGTTTGTTAAATATTTTGAACCTTTCTCTTTTCGTTTTAAATCGGATACAAAGGGTGGACTTCAATCTAGATTTTATCAAAAGTTCACAGCATAAGACCAAAGAGAACTGATTAAATTAGTCCATTTGTACAGTTAATTGCTTTTAGGCTTTTCTCTCTATATCTCAAAATCTCTAAAAAATGGATTTGCCGCACTTAAAAAATGGCTAGACAGAGTTTTGGCATGTGTAACCTTGAATGATCTGGCTATGTGGGACCGTCATAATGTGAAATGGCGTCTGCCATATACCGCCACAGATTACCAATAACAGATTGTTATTAAAGCAGACTCTTGCTCGTAGCAGTCCGGATAATGGCAAGTTTCTCTTTAAAGCAACTTTTATACAAAACAACGTACTATATTCCTGTGTCACTTAATAACAGCAGCTTCTTTAAATAGCAACTTTTTCTATTCGCCCTAAAAGGTTGGAATTAAGTGAAGATTATCGGTTTAAGTTTATCGATAGACAATAAGAAACCACATCTTTTCACTTATGTGGTTCGCTTTGACACCCAATTTATGATATTTGTTTTCCATAGAAATATTATGATTACATAATTAAAGTGATTCTTCCGACGAGCATAACAAACGTCTGAGAGCGATACTCAAAGAAATTGTAATCGATGTTAATCTGTTGTAAGAAAGAACACTACTCTGTCGCTTGAAACTTAAACTAAGTAACGACCAGTGGTTTTCAAATTGACTCACTGGCATTGGCAGAGATTTGTAAACTACCTAAGCAGGCAAAATCACTATGAGACCTTCTCAACTTCTTAGGAAGCATACAATACAATGCTCATGTTCAGACACTGAGCAGTGGCAGTCTGGCAATATCTTTAACGGCCGATAGTCAAGCAACTATTCTACAGACGAGCAACTGAGAAAAATGTATATGAAAGGTCTTCTTAGAGCACTAACATCATGGCTGTGGTCAGGAGTTGATCTCTATTACCCTGTCAGTTGCCAAAGTCTACACGCTCAAAACAAATGGACTATCAAAATCAATAATAGCAGAGCCTAAAGTCTGTCCTTTGCACAGACTGTATAGAAATATTCGTATAACATGAAACTACATCGCAAATGTGAAAAAGTGATGAAATTCGGTCCGGAATCTGTAAAAAAAAATTATTGTTACAGGCATTGTTTCCTAATGGCTTCAGCGGATTTCATACGTGTAGGCAATTGGTCTGCAAGAGACGGCCAAAATTTAACATCTTTTCATCAAACTTAAAATTGTACAAAATCTACATGAAGGACCCTAACTATAAACAATATATAATCTGACAGCGGTGATTGCACCAGTCCCGCCAACTAGTCTTGGCTATCTCAGAACGTTTCTGTGATTCGGGGAGAACATTTTATTGAATAGATCAAAGAGGCCCTTACAGTTTGGTTCCTGGAATCTTTAGATCATGTCCAATCCCGTAACCTTTCAGCTATTCTGCTCCACATACCAGTACACCTGAATTACAAGTTCAAAGCTCAATGTAACATACCAAGATAGGCAGACCCAAAGCGGGAGTAACTGACGACCTCTGTCTTGATAGTGACCGCATGACCACCAAGGGACAGGTAGCACTCCTCGCCTGGATTGTCCAGAAAACAGAGGGTGTAGACAGCCATCTCAAACTCCACACTGGTGCCCACAAACATCGACCCACGAGGCTGGAAATGGTCGTTCCAGCAAAATGGAAAAGCTAGGATGTTTGGATGCACTAGTTCAGCAACTCTGTTGAAATCGGAACAATGGTTGAAGATAACAATACTATGCTATTTTGTCTGTGCTTTATAATATAAAGGAGATGACAACTTCAGCATCAAACAACAACAATAATTAAATCTCTCAATTTTGGGAGATGTGCAGCGTTTCCAGTAAATAAAAACATGCCTGGAACCCTTGCAATGCAGAAGACTGTCTGTTGAAATCACACGGCAACAATAGATTGGGCACATGAGAATTGTCCCATTAGGTTCTGCATCTTCTTTCAAGCATTTATTTTTTTTTGCATTGGAAATGCTTCTCCCCCCTCATCCTCCCTCACCCCCCTTCCTTACCCTGACACACCCACCTGACCAAGTCGTATTGACAATACTATCTCTGCGTGTCAGTATTGAACATGCCCGGTATACTAATTGATATCGACAAAGCCACAGCCTATCGACTAATCTGGCAAAAAGAAAAATGAACACAATCCTGAGCTCCTACTGCACACATAAAAACACACATACACACAAACACACATACACACAAACACACACACACACACACAAATACACACACACACATACACACACACACACACACACACACACACACACACACACACACGTATACCCATATCCACACTTACCCAAGGAAGCTTGTCAGCCAATTCCTCTCCTGGTGATAATATCGGTACCAGTTGTGGAACCCCACCACATACTCTCCATCTATGCTGTACTCCCCCAGAAAGATGTTCTCAAAGGCCGTGGTGTCTGGAACGGCACTTTGAGATGGATAGCGAGAGAACGTGATAAACCATATGTCAAAGAGTGTCCACCAGAGATTGGTGTCCGCCAGACCTCGACATACTAGGTATTTATTTAGCTTGATCATAACTTGAGTGGTGGAGATGTAGCTCACAAAGTCCTGGATCACGCGCAGTCTGGATTCGGTGATGATCTCCTCCACAAAGGCATCCGGAGTGAAACCGTCTGGGTAGCTTGTGTAAATGGTCTCGAATATCGAGTCCACATTCTGCAATGTTCATGGGATATGGGTTTGGGAAGTGAATGGTAGATTGTCGTATGAATGTTTCAGATGGATGGATGGATTGATGGATGGATGGATGGATGGATGGATGGATGGATGGACGGACGGACGGACGGACGAACGGATGGATGGATGGATGGATGGATGGATGGATAGATGGATGGACGGACAGACGGACAGACGGACGGACGAATGATGAATGGATGGATGGATGGATGGATGGATGGATGGATGGATGGATGGATGGATGGATAAACAAATTTTAAAAAAAACAAGACTAAGTTATGTTTCTATCACTCTTTGAAATGCATACGTCGGCTATTTCGAAAACAAAGAGACATAGAAAAGCTAGACTCATTTGTATCCGTGGATAAAGGTAGTTTACCCAGGCCACCTGTCATCCCAGCACAGAAACATGAGATTAATAATTAGATGGTTCATAGCGTCAACACCACCACCAACAACAACAACAACAACAACAACAACAACAACGACAACAACAAACAACAACACTCACAACAAATAGCTTTTCTCCTGCTGAAGCATGAAGATTTAGAGTGACATCAGCGTCCTCTCCCTGGAAAATGGCATCGACTGTACTGACTGTCAGCCGGTTTGTGTCCGCCTCCCATAAGACCTCTGAGATTTCTTTGAGGGTACCGCAATCTTGTTGTGGTTTAACTTTGACCGGAAAGAAAAAAAAGGCGAGATATAGTGACAATATAGTGGATTTTTTTCTAAATAGCACAGGAAAGTGGTCCAAACAGGAATATCTTTTACAGCTTAGAGAATCACTCTTGGTAAGTGTGATGTGTCATTATGTTTCCAAAGAAGGCTGTGATGAGGCTATAAATTTGGAAGTAAAAATCCAAAACGTGTCGGTGAAGTTTTCTTTCTTATGAATTATAGCTAAGAAGGGTAGAAATCCTAAGCCTCCATTGCCTCGAGGTTTTGTTGTTGTTGTTTGTTTGTTTGTTTGTTTGTTTGTTTGTTTGTTTGTTTGTTTGTTTGTTTGTTTGTTTGTTTGTTTTAACATTTTAGGCCAATATCTACATATTTGAAAAAATAAAATTAGGCTAGGTATAAAAACATCCATAGTCTAAGTACGTGTAAACCCTAAAATCATCATGATATTATCTTAACAGTGACAGTGATCCTTACATCTCACGGCTGCAAGAACGCAAGAACAGTATCAAAAATAATAGTTTATCTAGCACTAGTAAATAACTACATCAGAGCAATGCATATTATATACAGAGAGAGAGAGAGAGAGAGAGAGAGAGTAAAAATCAAGGGCATCTACACTACGAAAATAGCATCAAGAGGAAGAATGATAGTTACTTACATGATAAGGCAGCACCACAGACCAACGCCCAGGTGAAGAGGCTGAACTTCCACATATTCCAACTCAGTGCACTGTCAATGACAACACATCATTCGTGTTACTAATGTTTCACTCTTCGTAAATGGAAACAAGTACACCGAGAAAAGTATCTTTCCGCAGGATTAGACTAGATGAACATAACAAATTGCTAAATAGAAACAGTTTGATACAGAATGTCTGGCTAACATCTCGGATCTCTGAAGACTGAAAAGCGTCAATTTGGCCTGTGCGGAATCCTAGCAAGAGGTGGACCCTAGCCGGAGCTACAGTTGGGCAGAACTGTGATCATGATATGCACACAAATCGTAAACCTACAGTCCGTTTATGTGAACGTGACATTAATTTAATATATTTTTATGATGAACTGATCTGGATCTGAACTGTAGCTAGTTTGGGCGCTTGATCTCAATTTTAATTTTCTACTTAAATTTCAGTTCACTTCATATCTGCCTTGAAAACCAGAACCGAAAGCCGATTTGTGGAACCAATTGGAACTGATCTGATCTGAATACAGCTCAGTTTTCAAACAACTAAGCTCAACTTGATCTTAAGACTTTTTCTTCTTAGTGAACTGAAATAGATCTACATTGACTTTTTCGGTGACCTTGTCCAATCTTGGCCGGGGCAGGATCTTAGTCAACGATCCAGGGTAGAGATAAAAAATAAGTACACATAAATCCAGTTATGCCGTCGCTCATGATAAGGGCTATATATTTTCTGTGTTTGTAACGTATCCACGTTGTGTTACAGTTTGCGACGTTCATATAAACGAGATCTAACAAGAATAATCGCATTTAAAGCCATGTTCTGTCAATAGAAATGCGCAATCCCGTCGAAAATAAAATTTACAAAAATACCCGCGGCTTGTGTGACTGGGATCTTAGGTGAGAAAAAAGTTGTTGAAGCCAAGTTGTTCATAGTTTTTTGTTTTTTCAAGGGGAAAAAAATATGTTTCATTGATAAACCGGAATGTGATACCAAACAAGTTCACACTGCAAGATCATAGTCAGAAACTATATGTAATGTGTAGATTTGGCAAGCACTGGTGCAAAGTTTATGGTTTCATTCAAAATAAAACAATTTCTTTCTACAGATCAGTAAAATAATCTAAAACATCCTTACATCAGTGAGTCCTATACACATCAGGTTTGCTACCCAGATGGAGTCAGCCGGTGTTCTGTCTGGGCAAAGACTCCAGCCACCATTAAATAGGCAGGCTTCAAAGACAACAGGATCTGTGTCATAAAAATAACACTATGCCAAAGAAGACCGACCAAAATAGTGCAGAAAGGTGGCTGAACTGAATCGCACTTTGAGTGATCTTGATGTGATTTGAAGTCGCAATTTTCCGGGCCGTTACCATGAACAAAACAAGCAATGACTGCACTGGTATGTTCCAGATTATCGTATCCTTAATGACGTTATTGTGAAACAATTCTTCCGGCTTGATGAAGAGGACCGTATCTGCAGTCAACAGAGAACTTGAGCATTAATGCTGGGGATCCCTTACCATCGTAAGAATTACAATGGTGCATTGGTACTAAATATACCCTTTAGTAGCTTTCAACATGCAGAGCCGTTATAATTCTTACCATGATAGGCCATCCCATCGTTAATGCACAAACTCTCAAATAGAACTGATGTTTGTAAAAGACGCTTATATACAATACTAACAAGGAATATGAGGCAGGAGAGGGAGCTGGGGTAGAAGATGAAGCACCGCCTACGAATGGTGCCAGAAATGGTTGGTCGAAAGGCGCGGGAGGGGAATAAGAGCTCGTAGGGAACTCAGAATGATATCAAATCAGAGAACAACTAAGGAAATTAATGCCGAGTTAAAAGTTCGAGGGACAAAGGATTTGCAAATGTATCATTTTAAGCAGTTGGGTTAATGGTATGAGTGTAAAATAAAGTTGGGTAGATGAACCTCAGATTTAAAATACAGCATTTGGGCCCTGCATGTTCTCTGTTTACAAACTATTTGCCAAAAAATATTGTTCCATGAGTTTTGAATCGGTCTGTAGTAAAGAGACGTTTCACAAGTCCACTTTGTTTTGAATCGCGGAAACGGAGCACATAAATAGGAGCTGCCTGGAGTTCATTAATGTCATTTCCATCGACAAATAAACAAAAAGTCCGCACTTTTAAGAACAAAATGGTCAGATTCGTATATCAAAGCTAGCCTTCAAACCTAATCCGTCGCTTAGTGGTTTGACTAGTGTTTTCGTGCTTGAATACTAGGAGCCGTGCGTTCTCTTAAATTAACAATAAACAATTGAAACTAAGCTACAGAGTGACCAAACCAACACTCAGCCCCCCACCCTTCCCAGGACAAAAATCTATGCTGAGAGCGACTTTTTTTTAATAAATCACTCTTAAGACATTTGCGCCATGACTCAGGGGCTCCAATAAATAAAAAAGAAACTGGTTTGGGCTGATTGTGCAGATACGCTCCTCAATTTAAAGCGGCAGAATTGGTCGATAAGCTTCTTTGCACTTCGAAATACTTTAAAGTGACTTCGCAGTAATGCCCTCGGGTCGTTTTGTTCGTAGCCAAAGTTAAGAACGCATAAACAAAGAGTGTTTTTCAGCCGCCAAGCAAATAAGTGGGTTGATTATCTGATGATCAATGGCTTAGCGTGCTGGTTTGGAAAACAAAGAAATATTAATAGTGAAAATAAAATGCTTACTTGTTTACCGCTACATTGTCATTTAGATTAACAATAGCGAAGCTGGTAGAATTTTATTCTTCCCAAAGATGTTGATGTTTCAAGTGCACCTCTTTGAAGCAGTTTATTTAAAGCTGGAGAGTGTCTAATTTTAGCGCATTTTATTTTAAATCTCGATGTATAGTTATTTTCATCAAGACCTGTTGTTCCCTCTTGTCCAAGGACCCTTTCCAGTGGTTGTTTTTCTTCTTTAACCCGTACTTCATAGAGTAACCCATGTGCACCATAGAGGAGTTCAAAGATATGGCAGATGTATGTGGGGATCGATTTTATATGAAATGCCGAAGGGCAAATAAATTGGCAATAGATGTATCTAAGAGAAAATTTAAAAAAAAAAAAGGAATTCACTCCCACTCCAAACTACATACTGGCCAAAGTAACATCTCCAAGATCCCCTTCACCTTTGAACAATGAAAAAAAAAAGAGTGTGTATGCTAGAAAAGTTAGCGCTCTACACTTTTTGATTTGTTCTGTGGGTTGCCAGAACAGGCCTCAGGATGAATTTATTCGGCAAGAGTTTACAATAAGACCATCCAAAGTATATTTATACTAATTCTGTCATGGCGTTTTCCTTATTACTGAAGAAAACGTGTTTTCACCACGGTATATTTAAATAATTGCAATCATCCCAGTACTCTTGCGCAAATGGCTCTTGTCTCATCCAAAATTCTATTCCACGCGTTTTTGTTTTTTTCACGGTGAGTACAGTCACTGATACCAACACACTGTTGAAAACGTAATCTCTTGAAGGTCGCAATCATCTTTCTTAGTCTTTTATTTCACTTTCTTCAGCCACCCTGTAAACTTTATGTACTTCGTCACATTACCTCGGTGCTATAACCAGGTATCTGTGTCTCTTTCCTTTGTTGGTTACTGCATTATTGCATCGATTTATGCCAGTTAGTAAAACTGTATTAGTGAGTAATCGTTTTTACTTATTATTCGAGCACGTGGTTATGAATGAAATGTATGGTATGCAGACAACAAATTCCACAGAAAGAGTGTAGTGGAGCCTTTGTTCTATCTTTATGGCATCTGTGCTATGCTGTACACAATTTGACGCCCATAATGCGTAATAAATCTTTTGAGTGGCTTCAAAAGCAGTTGTTCTTAGGGTAATCTATTTTCTTTCAGTAGACTTGTACCACTGCACTGGTCACGACCTAGTCGTCTGACTTTGAAGCGTAATCGAATGGTTGACTCGTATTCTCCCGTTATTAAACAAAAAAAAAGACCAAAAACTCGCTCAATATTTGAAGAGACTTAAACCCGTTATTTGGGCACCTGTTGATATGCACATTAATTTTGTGGGCAAGTTCCTTTTTAGTTACAGGTGTTCTTCCAGGGGCTTTCAGGGATCAAAGTGACCTTTTTTTTTTTTTTTATCGACGGTGCACGCCTTATTAATATTCAAGCTCTACGATCATTTGCTTCAGGTCGGGTCAAAATTAACGTGACGACTTTGTGCATATCCATCGTTGTTTTGCATTGGTTTTCGGTCACACGGTCAAACGTTGCTTTCGGCTACAAATGCTTTCAGTACTTTCAGTTCTCGTAATCGGACAAGGCCCTATAGCTTTCTCTTCCTCTGTTTGTAGTAGTTAGCTCTATTTCGAAGACAGTGTGGATACTAACTTTGACAAAGATTCGAAATTTTATATCATCATGTACTTGCCATCAGACCCTTAACCATTGTATTTTATTAATTGTTGCTCAAAACAATATACATTTTCTTTTCTCACAGTGGATTGTAATATCGTATAACACCTAAATTGCACTTAACCAAGCAGTATCGATACTTGAAGGACTAAAAAGTTATTGCGAAAGCCAACAAGATTTAGTACCGTTTGGCCGAAAACTAACGTAACCTCATTGCTGTGTTTCTTTCTAGTGTTATTTACGTTCACTGGAGGTGCGCTTTGATAACCTTTTGTGAGGCTGCTGTCGGTTTAATAAACTAACAAGAACCAGTGCAATGCAGGTGAAGACATCGAAAAAAGAAATTAAGTACGCATTTCCATGGATGGTAAGTTCAAACATAAAGCTCTTTGTTGAGTCTGATCAGATATCGATAGATGATTATTACAGATTTCATTTCAAAGCTTTATTCTCGTTCCGGAAGATCGATATTAGGATAAAGTTTACGTATAATGCGTCAGCGCCTTAACTCGAGCGCCCCATTTGTGGTACGAGATACAAAGTGGAGATATAAATTGAAAACCATTCACACGGAATATGCACAAAGACATAGCTACGCCTGCACAATAGCCATGACTAGACCTTTCGTGTCTAGGTTTTATAGTTTTTAATGTGTTTATAATAAATGTCTCGTAAATGTTTTAGTTCTACTTTAAAGTTTCTGCTCTTGCTTGCTGCATTAATGTGTTGTTGCCAAAATGAACCTTGAAGATTCTTGTTCAACTTTTCGTACTTAAACTTTCCAATTTTGTTTTTAGTAAATGTTGTTAAATTTGTAGCTAATAATTCATATTGTGTTTAACCTGTAAAAACTTGCTTTACAATAAAATGTGTTGTTATACATCTCAATTATAACTCCCCCTACCCCTCCTCCGCTCACACACCACATTCCCTAATGCATCCTTGGTCATATGATTGTTATTGTTGACATGGTTTAGCAAAGTCTACCAAGGTCACGTAGTTTAGTGGCTGTTTACAAAAAAACAAAAACTTCCTCAATAGAAGTTGTAAGAGCTGAAAATACCTAGCTGAAATAAGAAATGCAAAAAAGAAGTTGACATCTTGATATAATAATTTGGAAAGCTACATGAGGGAAAACGTAAAGATACGTTTTCTTTGCGCGACGTCCTTAAGTTGTAGAAATGGCTCGCTTGATTATAAACTTAACATTTAGTCATCATCTCCGTTCCCAACAGCCTTTCAATGTTGTTGTTGCTTTCACACTTTGGTTATTTCGTTTTTCCTTCCACTGGTATGCTCTCCCTCTTCCTCTTTTTTTTTCCTCATCTCTCCCTTCTTTCTCTTATTCTTCATAATTTATCAATTTCTTCTCCCCCTACTTTTCTAGTTCTTTGTTGTTGTTGTTGTTGTTCTTCTTCTTCTTCTTCTTCTTCTTCATCTTTTTCTGCTGTTACTTCATCTTCCTCCTGTTCTTCTTATTCTCCCTCTTCTCTTTCTTCTTCTTCTTCTTCTTCTTCTTCTTCATCTTCTTCTGTGTTTCATGTCATCCAACTGACCTGATGTAGGTAAGGCACTCAGTTGTCAGGATTAAGTGATTAAGTCTAACTCATTGCCCCACAGCCTGGGAGTTGGGCATCTTGTGTCAAGGCATTTATATCTGCATTTATATGTAGCTATATTATTATATCAATATCTAAGGAAAATGGCTGCCGACATGTTCAGGCATCTCTGTGCTGATAGCATAGGGATAGTCAATGTTCTACAATTACAGGTAGTAGTTATTATTTATTAGTGTGTTTGTAAAAGTGTTAAACTAGTTTCAGAATTTACCAAAAGAAGTTTTATATTAGATGTCTATAATCGTTGTGCCATATTTGTCTCTACGTGTTTTCCTGCTTTAGGTCATTTGTTTTTTTGCATACTCTTTATCTGTCTATCCGTCATTAGTAGGCTAATAAAAATAAAATGACGTACACATTCAAATAAACAAACGGGCGAGCAAACAAATAAATACATAACAGACAAATCAAACAAATAAAGAAACAAACTACAACCCTTTAATCATTATTTCATACCCACGCACTTAGACAAAAACAGAAAAATGCACATGTCTTACAGACAGTCAAAATGATCAAGTTTTAACTATGATATTAAAACCTATTGTATGCACTATTTTTTGGGGGCACAGCATAGTATATTCTATCCAGGGAATTGAAAGGAGGTCAGCAGATGCAATAGCAAACATCTGAGAAAATGCAACTGAAAGGCAATTTTATTCTATATACATCAAATTCGTCTATACTCACGAAAACTAAAATTTATCTACAGTTATTATCAATTTGCATATGAATTAATTTTCTTTTGATGTAAAGAAATACATTTACTTTTCATTTTTTGTATCAGATGGCCTTTATCATCGTTAATGCGTGATTTTTAACTCTCTTAGAGCACGGCTCCCCGGGTGCAGCTTCCCTCTGCCTGAGGGGCAATTGTTACAGATAATGACCGTTGCACGTGTTATCTGCCCCTCGGTCAGGTGACAATGGGACGCACAATTCTACTATCGCGCTCAGAGATCAGTAAGGAGAGCGTATGTTATATTATATTGCCGCACTCAAGCGAAGCCCAAGACGGTGGAATAAATTCTGTCACTGCATCATGAGGGTGAAGTTCTTAAGCTAGCGACATAGTCTTCGTTTTGACAGGTTGCAAGACATATTTTGTCACAGTAATCAAAACTGAATTATTTATGATCCCACCATCACAAAAAAATATCTAAAAATACTGAAAGTCATATAACATTGCCAGTGTTCGTCATGAATAAACTTGATGAAAAATGTTTTCACTCTCATAATCATGCAGATCAGAGGAGTACATAGACTGATATCAAAGTGAATTAAATTAGATATGTACAACCTTTTTTTGTTATGTGGCACCGAGAGGGAGAGGGAGACAGAGAGAGAGAGAGAGAGAGAGAGAGAGAGAGAGAGAGAGAGAGAGAGAGAGATGCAGAGACAAACAGCAAAAGACGAACATATGGACGAGCAGACAGATAGATAGACAGACAACTATACGTATGAATACAGAAGAGCGAATAGAGACAGAAAGACAGAAAGACATAATTGTAGACAGGAAGACAGACAGATAGACAAATTTCAAAAAAATAAATTATAATTTAAATAATATATACCACCGGACATACTGAAATTCATAACAACCCCAAGTGGACTCTTCTTGACTCTTGATCCTCCTTGATATGAAAAACAAACATACAAAGATACACACATATTCTTTAAACAATACCAATGTAAAACTTAGATACTCTGACCGTCGAGTCTTTATAGACGAGTCCACACGAGCAGGGGCGGCACCTCAATAAGGGCTAGTGGGACTAAAAAGCACCATTTAGGGCGGGGGCAGGAAGGTCATGATCATATGTTTACCATAAGGAAAGACCCTATCTCCCAAAGACCACCACCCGAGAACAGAAAAATCAAGCCCCGCCTCTGTAGAGTAGTTAAGCTAAACAAGCTCGATAGTCTTATTTACAACAATATCATAAAATTAACAATGAGCTTACATCAAATTAAAAGGATTTGTGAACTGCGAATAAAAACAAAATATGTTAACAGTTAATAATTTGAGTTTTTGGGGAGTAGAGTTTCTATGTTTTTTTGTACTTAGTTCTGACCATGAGAAAAATAGTTCAGACACAACCGATACATTCATGTATTTTGAAAGAAGAAACTTGTGACTTTGATACTGAAACGTTTTTCAAGAATACGTCCAAGTTTTGTTTTTTTTTCTTTAAATATTGAAAGGAGGAAATTTAAAAAAGATTCGTTAAAAAAAATCTACAGAAAAGACCGGTGAAAATATATATTTAACAATCCATCATGCGTCCAAGGGGTTGTCGCTTACAATTTGGTTTCTCTACATGATCTGCGGATGCATGGCTGCTCGGACAAAGCCGATTTCTCCGTAAGAAAGTGGGCGTTTGCCAGACCTTAGCAAAAAAAGAGGAGTGGGGAGAGGATTGAGATACGGCGAAATCGAGCGGTCCAGGTATGGAGATGTCAATAGCACCTGGCATAAAAAATATGCAATTTTAAATAGTCCCTATAAAATCTGAAAACTGGCCATGGGGAGGGGGGAAGGGGTTGGATTTTAATTTCAAAGGCTTAGATAAGTGCAAATACATGTGTAGACTCAGAATAAGTGAGATTTAGCCACTCAAGTATAAAATTTGTGATTGTTGCTAGATGGGTAAGGTTACCCTGTTTACTGAATGAAAAGGCATAACATATTAGGTAGCCTACTTCACTGTCTAAGTTCTCAAAATCTACTTGGCTTAGGGGCATTTTTCTTTGTGTCAAAACTTGAAAGAAGAGCTAAACATTTTGTTTGGAAAGTATTTTGGCCTGGGACCCCTGGATAAGTTAATGAGAGGTGTAAAACCTAATATAGCCAACCGTGAAAAAAAACATTGACATCTTCATACCTCCAGGCTGGCTCGCCATTCATCAAGACCTGCCTGGCATGCTCAGAACATGTAAAGAAGAACCGCCATGTCAGCGGCAATGTTTTGGTTATGTGACGCAATTGAAAACGTATGGAAGTTACGGGTCATAAATTGAGCAAAGAAAATGCTGGGACACATCATTGCAGAAGGAAAGTTCCTTAGGAAGATGTGAAAATGACGCTGGAAAGGGAAAACGCTGCCTATCCCTGCAAAACACTCGTAGTTGAGAATATGCCCAGCAAAGTGTTGTCATGAACTGTTAACGGATGAAAGCGCGGGTCATGATCATCAACTCAAACTGGCATGGTAAGATACAACAACAAAGAACATGATGTAGAGCCCATCATTACCAACTGGTCTAGGTAGTTGTAGGATATGTATTAACCTCTTCGCTACGCTACATGATGATTTACAAGTGAAGGGCTTCATGGCAAAACGCATTATACATCATTCGGGGGTTGTGGCAAAACAGACCAGGTACAAAGCATATTTTTATGTGAAAGGCAAAATTTAAGTCTTAAATAACATAGATCAAATGTCCTTCTATGGAATGGAAATATACATGTATACTAAATACTCCTATTGCTACATGAAGTATGTAGAATAAGCTAAAAAATCATACAGGTGGATAACGCGTTTTGTCATGAAACCCTTCAAGTGTTGATGTTACCAAATTACAACAAGCACATTGGCCACGACGTAAGCTTCTTTGAGTTAAGGATTTAAGGCGATTTAGCACGATTTCTTTTATGTTGGGACAGCTTACAACACGAAAAGGTACGTCAGATGCAACATGGGAATGCCACTTAGAGGATGTACATATACGTTTAATTAATGCTGTTTGAGCCCATGGTTAGCACGTATATCTACGCCATATGTAGCATTGTATGCTCCCCAGGGAGTCGAGAAAGTCCTAGAGTGATCAAGCCTGCTGGGGTAATGATAGTGTGAAGTCGCGTGAGCGGGCATTAGCCTGGATACGAGACTTATAAACCGCATTATTATTATTATTATTATTATTATTATATGTAGAGAAGAGGTTAAAAGTCAGCTTTCACTGGCTCACATTATCATTTAAGAGGTTTTTAGCTTCTTAATTTCATATGTTTCCAGGACGTTCTGTGGGCTGCTGGTACAAATCAGATGAGGGGGTTGAACCTGGCGAGAACTGTTGTCAGGAATAGAGATAGGAGTATCAATGCCGTCTCACCAGCGACCTCAGAAGAATATAAAAGCAGACAATCAAGTCAATCAAGAAATCAATCATTCAAACACGTACTTAATGACAAACCAGAGAAAAGATTAACGAGTACTTGTAATTTCCCAGGCAAGAAATCAGGGTGATACAACAACTGTAAACATCTGTAGCTTACATTATTCATACTTACATAGTTGTAAACAGGCTTATTTAACGACAAACCAGAAAAAGATTAACAAGTACTGTATATGTAATTTCTTAGGCAAGAAACCAAGGTGATATTACAAGTGTATACATCTTCACTTATATTATTCATTCTTGCATAGTTGTGAATATGCTTATAGGTGTCACAAAGACAACGAAATAAAACCTAGCACGAAAATACAGGGTCACTTTTTCAAACAGAATTATTTTTCATAAATATTGCGAAGAACTTTTGCCAGTGACACCAACAGAAAATTTTGCAAACATTGCGATGTATTATGATACGGTCAAAGCTCTCAGGTTAAAGTGTTCTATGGCATTTGATAATATCCTGGCATTCTTCCAAGATGTACTTGGGTTAAGGATAAGGAAAGACAGGGCTAAGAGAAAGAAAGTACGCCTGAGAGAATCCATAAGGGGAGACATTACTCTTTTCCAGAGATTTTTATACACATAACATAGTGTGCAACTTATCCCCACGAGTACACTGAATTCCTATGCAAATTACACACCAAAGTGCTGAATGGTGCATTATTCTTCTTCAAGGGTGATGATCTTAGAACACGTGTCTATAGCGCTGGCACCAGTTGTTTGACATCAGATTTCACCCATGTCTCTTAGATACCTTTATGTATGATCTTGTGTTTGTTTTGTTTTTTTTTTGATGTTTTGTCTTGACGTAGAATTATCAGAAACTAGCAACACCGCCTGATCATAAATGAAGTAACTTTATATCCAGACAGAAAATCAGGTGAGCCTTTATAGGATCATGTATAAAGTGTTTAAGAGACGTAGATGAAATCAGGGTTAAAACAAAAAAAACAAAACTGGTGCCATCGCAATTTGACAGTTGCTCTAAGATTATCAATTTCGGGGGAGCAAAATGCCCCATTCAGCACTTTGGTGTGAAAGTTTGCTTAGGAATCCACTGCATTCATGGTGATAAGTTGCACACTAAGTCATATGCAATACAGCCTTTTTTTTTTGGAAAAGGGCAGTGCCCCCCCCCCCCAAGNCCCCCCCCCCCCAAGGCAACAATTGGGGACACTTTTCCATCCCCACCGGATGAGTCCTTTGATACGAATGGGAATGAAATACTCATGACCTGACCTGAGTATTATCATACTTATAATACTGAACTCAGTTTCGTCATCATCAAAGTTTAAATCTGACATGCTGTCAGTTTCGTAAATGCTCAATTGCGTGTAGGTCTAAAATTATTTAACGAGGCTTCGTATTTATTCAGAACTAATTCTTTTTTTTTTTTTAAAGCTTCCTATAACTTCCAGCTGTAGTTCTGAATTTGTTGAAACAATCAAGTGTTGCTTCCCCTAGACAGAATGTCCACAAGTCAAAGGTCGGACAATGGTTTGGTGTCTGTCGTCAGTAAGTCTAGACCCATGCCCTGTCCTAGCTGAAATTTTGCTGTTCAGACATGCCGCCCCATTTGAAGAATGGGCATTGCTACTGGTGAGTATTATGCTGGTAAATACTTACTTGCAGTCTCTGAGCATGATTTTCTATATAGAAGAAAGAAAACAAAAATCGATATAGTATGTGTCTGAAGCTAGAATATGATTACTAATTTTACAATATGAATAAACAAACAAAATACAATGGAGTTAAAGAAGAAAATTGCATCACAATTTGTCGACGTCTGGCAAAGACATTAGTTGATAAAGTTCAGTTTAAAATAGTTCAAAGAGTAAATAGTATGCTTCTAGAGGTATGTACAATTCACGTTCATTATGTAAGCACTTGACACCCACGTGGTGTGGCTACAATTTAAATTCGTCAACAATGGAATCATAGATGGAGGTTTGATAACAAAATGTGAGTGTAGCTTTAACGTTTCTAGATATCTGGGAAACTGTTCTTGAATCTTCAAGTAAGCAGTTAGCCGTCAGTGGCGTCGCCTGGCCATTTCGACAGAGCGTGCCAAGCAGACCTAATTGTCACATAAGGGCATCAATGAGGCCAAAAGTCCGTCTAATCCATGCTTTAACCTGCCACAGACAAATTCCAAGAATAAAGTCCAGACTTTGCTTTATTTCAGGTAAAAAAAAAAAACAAACAAACAACGATTTCAGCCTTTGGAGCTACATGTTAAATGCTTCGAGTTATTCTTAAACGCCTGAAACGGAGTCATGCAGGACTGGCACTGTTGTTATGGACTGCCATTACGAAGATTCGGCTCTTGTCTTTCTACTTTCTTTGCTGATGCCAATAACGCTCTGTCCAGCCTAAGTCTCTAAGGGACGCTAAGACGAGGGAGATAATTCTTTCCGTTGATGGTTTCTTCCTTTAGAGCCAATTAAATTTTGGAACTACCGAGCTTCAGTGTAACTGATGTATTGTCATTTGCCTCGGTCAAGGGCTAGATTGTACACGTTCGCTGGAGGCTAATTAAACTATGCTAGGGAGTATATATATGCATTTTACAAAAATGAAAAGATTATAGTTGTTTTCGAAAACTTGAAGAAACATTGTGCTTTCATTTTATTAATTTATTTATCAGCTTATTAATGTCGGGGGGNGGGGGGGGGGGGTGCGAGAGGTAGGTGGTGCCACAGCTCCATTTGCTGCAATAACGCGTCGACACTGATCATTGAGTACATTAATAAACACTAACAGCCATCAGAGAATCAATAACATAATTTCAAATCAGCCCAGTAGCAATCAGTAAATTGACAATCTCCTCACCGTAGGAATCACATCTTGCACCCGCATAACCTTGATAGCATCCATACGTGCAATGTCCATTGATGTCATTACAGGTGCTATCAACGCAGTTGATACTACAAGGTTCAGTACAGTATGGACCGTAGAGATGTCTTGGGCAACCTAGAGATGACCAATTTCACACTGAAACATTCACGGCATAATCAAAATCCACAGAAGGAACAAAGCCAAGGTTTAAAATATAAAGAAAAAACTACTGCATGTTGTCATGCCAATCACATTGTTTAGCCTCAGAAATGGAGAGGCGTCCTTCACTACTAGTCAGTGTTATCACACTCTTAATGAGATGTTCATTGAAAAGGAAGATTCTACATTCAGAATTAAGCCGTATGTCTTACAGCAGATTTAATATATTTCCTTATGGTTTGATAGAAGCACATCAGCAGGAAATGTTACTTCGTACTCACAGGCCGCAATGCTGTTCTTAAAATTACTGGCGTGACCAAAACTGTAATAGTTCAATCAAGCTTACTTCCTTGCACTTGAATTCATAAATCATACATTATACTGTGCAACGCGTAGAAAAATTGGGTAGTTCCGCGCACGGCGTGGTATTCTAATACTTACGCAAGTACATAACGCACAAAGATTTCCAAATCTACACACAAATGTGTCAAAGAGGAAATAGATATAATTACACTTTCCACGGTACTAATTTTCTGGCTACAAATGACCTTCAGGCTTTAGGAAATGGCGATTAGGAGCATCCAAAAATAGCTCTTATCCCTTATATACTTTTTTTTAAAATTCTATGGTAACATCCGTGTGGTGGACTGCAACAAGAAACTATCTGAATCATACTTTTGAAGTTACGTCTCTAGGCTATTGATAAGACGTGCATAAACAACGGATCTTTTCGAAATACTGTAACTGAAATAGGCTTTCCACATGGCTTATCAAGGCCAGCGATTTTATTTACTTCGCGGCTCTGTTTTCCAAACGCAACGCTTATTTACAACTAACTATAATCATTATTCGGTCATTAACGTTTTCGAGCCTCTGGATTGTTTATCCTAAGTGGCTGATTCGAATAGGTGAATTAATACTCAGTATCGTCCAGCTATTTGGGCGATTTAGGGGAGATATTGAAGTATCCTTACTTTATGTCTTCACTTCGCAAAGGTTTGAGACATTTCCGTGTAGTGAAGAAAATCAATACAATCTTACTTAGGATAATATCTTGTTCGTGAGTGCTTGTTTGAGGTGTTGGTGACTGACCAACTCTCTTACTCGGAGAGCAAGGCAACAGAAGATCTTCAGAAGAAGATACCCCCATCTAACAAGTGTTTCGGCCATTTAACTTCCTCACACTCTGAAGGAATTGGGCCACACCTTGGTCATGACTGTCTTTCTGTTCATTTTTTTTCCTCCTCGGGAGGGATTTGAACCCGCAACCTCCAGTTTCTTAATTCGTTGCTTCATATCATCTCTGCCATCATGAAGCTTTAGTGAAAGTTGCATTTTAAGATAATAGCTTGTTCGTGAGTGCTCGTTTGAGATGTTGGTGACTGACATAATTTGTCCATCTTCTGTCAACAGACCAGGCCCATGTTTTTCCCTCAAATCTTTGAACTCTCTTCCCAAACGATATTAGATTAGAAATTTCAGGTAAAGATGTATTATAGAGACACCAACAGCTGATGTGGAAAAGCCATTGTTAGTAGAACATGTTTGTTTTAGGAATAAGGTGAGGATTCCTAAGTGTTTTAAGTACTTATTTTACGTAAAATACATCGAGGTTACTTTTTGAGGCGTTTTACATTTTTTTAACACAATGTTTTTCCTTCTGTCCTCCTTTCTTTCTTTCGTTCTTTCTTTCTCTCTTCTTCCTTGCTTTCTTTCTCTCTTGCCGTCTTTTATTCTTTCTTTCTCTCTCCCTCTCCCTCTCTCTCTATCTCCATCTCCATCTTTCACACACACACACACACACACACACACACACACACACACACACACACACACACACACCCTTGACATTATGCCTTTACCTTCACACATTTCTGTCACTAAGTTGTCTTACGTTAATACTTTTGATACCTGGTAAAGTAGTGGTGGATGTTCGGTCTGTACCTGGAGTGGTTGGTCTTTCGGTTAGTGGTCTGTCAGTGACTGTTGTTTTGGTGACTGGTCTTGTCGAGGTAGCCGTGGGCTTTACGACTGTACTTTCGGTATCTGGCCGTACCGACATAGTGGTGGGTGTTTGGTCAATACCCTCAGTGGTTGGTCTTTGGGTTAGTGGTCTGTCGGAGACTGTTGTTTCGGTGACTGGTGTTGTCGAGGTAGCCGTGGGCTTTACGACTGTACTTTCGGTAACTGGCCGTACCGACGTAGTGGTGGGTGTTGGGTTTGCACAGGTCTTGTATGGCAGCGGCACTTCTACCACTAATTTTATAAAGGAAAAAAAAAGACATACAATAAAGGAAAGTCAGCCGTTCTGTTACTGTAGATTACAGCAGATTCCTTCAGCACGTATTGCTTATTTTTGTCTAACTCGGTACCTTTTGAATCCAAACTTTCACACCAAAGTGCCAGAAAGTGTGTGTGTGTGTGTGTGTGTGTGTGTGTGTGTGTGTGTGTGTGTGTGTGTGTGTCTGTGTGTGATTGTGTGTGTGATTGTGTGTGTGTGTACGTGTATATATATATATGTGTGTGTGTGTGTTGATATTCTATGATTCTGATGTAGATGTCAAATTTCACACCACATAATCTCAAACTACAGTTGTTGCTTTGCCACCAAATTTTACACATGTGTTTCTTAGAAGATGCACTAATGAATGTCATTCTGTGTACAGAGGAATACTCTATAATAATATTTTTTTTGTGTGTCTCAAGATTATTTTACGGGGAATTAAATGAAATGCTTTCTATCAAAACAATAAGATGACAAATAAACCTAGAAAAATACTATGTCTCTGCACATAAACGCATTCTTTAATGTGTACTGAACTAGAAAAGATAGTGTGCACCAATTGGTGCGCAGTTTGGATCTTCTTAACCCATTACTGCATGAGGTTTTACTTTTTTGTCATATTTTGACAAAACCTTCCTTTGGGATAGTAATGAAAGGTTCCATGTGTGATTTTTCGTGTAAATGGATATTTTGACCTTGGCAGCCATTTTTAGTTTTGCCCAATTAGTTGGGCGCTATGCACAACAGGGTGCATACAAATATGAACACAGTGAAGGAAGTCTAAAGCATAATCGTAACAATGATTGAAGGTTTCATGAATTTTTTTCTTATCTGTATGATTTGACTCAACTTTTATTGATGAAAACCTCAAACTTGGAAAACAAGAAAATCAAAAAAAAACTGAACACTCTGAGAACAAGAACATGCCAGAACAACAATGTCACTGGCGGTGATATATTTCGAAGCACCGCTCATGTAGTGGGCATGAAGGGCATCTGCTGCAGGCCTTTTTGGTGTTGCTCTTGCACAGGCGACATCTCCTCTGAGTGGGTAAGGAGATCATGATGTGCATCCCTTGGTCCTGTCTCAGTTCCGCTGCGACTGCCATTTCCATTCTCCCTGTCACAGCCTGGCTTCGTGTCGCATTCCTGTATTTGAAGACATACGTTAGGGCGATCTGTCTCAGAAATCCAAGATAGTCCAGGGGACTTCTGACTGCAGCTGCTGAATTTCTGTACAGGATCCACGCATTATGGGTGGACGTCATGACAGCAAACACAAAGAGCGGCCACCACCACTTCTTGATTCTGATATTGATGCGGTAGTTGGCTATATTCTGGTCCATGCGGTCAGTTCCCCCCATTGACTGGTTGTACTGGGCTATGGCATTTGGAATGGCCACTTGGACCTGTTGCTTGGCTGCTTGTGAGTAGCGCATGGCTCTCTTCAGCGGGGCAACCCCATATCTAGTGGAAGCCACAGTGACAACACTGTTGTCATTCCATCTGATGATTATTATTTCACTATTCATGTCAAGGCGGTGATCTTCAGTTCCTCGAAGTGTTTTTTTCATCTTTGTGGCATCCATAACGGGGCATTGATCTGTCCTGTTCTGCCGGAGAGTTCCTGTGCCATCCATCTTCTTCCTCTTCAGTTCCTCAAGCAGCACCAAAGAAGTGAAGAGGTTGTCAAAAAAGACACTATAATTTTTCTCCGGTAGCTCACTAAGAAGGTCAATCACAACAGATCCACACATTCCCAGTCCGGGCATAACTTTCACGGTCCCCTTCCCTTGGTACGGCTCAGTTTGTATCAGATAACCACTTGGGGTGTTCAAACACCACAGTTTATATCCGTAGCGAATCGGCTTGCCCTTGATGTACTGCTTTGCTCCATGATGGCCGTAATACGGAGCCATTGACTCGTCGGCATTGATGTTCTGTTCAGGGATCCAGAAATTCAGGAATCTTTCGTTCAGCATGGAGAACAGAGGTCTCATCTTCGCCATTTTGTCAGTGGTGTCAAGATTGAAATTATCAGCAAAGTGTAAGTATCTGAGAATTTCCTCAAATCTGTTGACAGATAGAGAGTTTGCCACTGCCGGATTGAAGGTGTCCTCGCTGTTTTCCCAGAACATTCTACGCCTTGGAAGCGGGGAATATCCAGAAATAATCAAAATGGCCAGAGTCAGTTTCAGATCGCTCTCTGTGATACTGAAATTGGTCTTGTTTGATTGCTGTGCATACAGCTGTGACATGTCCAAGATATAAGCAATCAATTCCTCGTCAAAAAACAATTCAAAGAGGGATGCGGGACTCATCTCCTTATCCTCCATCCAATTAGTCAATGGGAATGGAATGTCCTCATGGTGCAGATCTTTCTTCGTCCAATGACGAGGTGTTTTCTTTCTCTGGTTTGGTCGACTAGGCGCATCCTCATCTAAATCACTATCATCATGGCTTTCTTCACTGTCATCTCCTATGGTACGAGCATTGCCAGATCTGGTGTGAAGAGTAGCAGTGCACTGAGCTTTTAACTGTCGCCCGCTGAGATTTTCGATTGAAGGAACATCGTCCTCATCTGCACTGTCCTCGTCAGTATCGCCCTCTTGAATGTCTGGCGGCATGAGGTATATGTCTGCAGCACTGAAGTCATCGTCATTTTCAATTTGATCTATGACTTCATTCACTGAGTACAAACTGCAGATAGAGTAAAAAAGTAAAAGTGAACCTATTAGTCAATTTTTACTGTTTATAGGTGCTTTTTACACTTTTTTACAAGCATTTCAGTTTCATAAATATACTAAAAAGTATATTCGCAAACAATTTGTTTTCGTGGGTTGATAAAGATCAGTCTCGCAAAATCTGCAAAAACAAAATACATGTAACCTCAAAACAACAAAGTATAAAGTACATGTAGTCTATCAATTATTTAAATATGAACCAATTTTGACCAAGATTACTTATAAGTCCACCTTCAGATAATATGAAAACGCTGTGCTCTCTCAGCACATCCCTCAGTATAGAAATACTCCAATGTAATATACAGATATATGCCAGTGAAACAATGCAGTCTCTCGTGCATAGCGCCCAACAAGTTGGGCGTTACACCATATGCTTTACAACATGATTTAGAGTAAGGAAAAAATAGTCACTGAGGCATGAATCTTTTTGAACAGTAAAAATTAATCCCAGAGATTAGTATTCAGCAGAACTTAGCACTACGAAACAAAAAAATGTACCCATTTACCTACCTTCGTTTTGGGTGCTGGCTTTTTTGGCACATGGTTCCTGAGGTTGACGCCATCTTGGATCTCAGAAAAGGGGAAAGCACTCTGGGGTGTTAAGGGCTACTTGATTATTAGGGTTAAATTGTCTACTACCAATTAATACCAAGACAATATGGTTCATTGAATTAGCATTGTTATTGGGCGGGTTTAAATAGCATGCCCAATTAATTGGGCGGTATGCACAAATGGGTTAATATCATTCTTTCCGCTGCCCCTGGCTTGACAGAACTGCAGTAGGCTTATATTAGTGCACAAATTCTTGATGTTATAGTGTCTTAGTATCTACAGATATGACTTACAGATAGGATCTAAAGATAGTGTAGTAAGAAAACAAAAGTAGCGCTAAAGAAATCAAATTCATCATTGATAGTCTAGCTGTTTTGAGATCCCTAGGTTTAGGGAAACACATCTGAAACAAAAACGTTTATACCTGCACCATCCGTTTGTTACTGAAGGGAGACCAACCTTGTCTACAAATGGCCATTGACACTGTTTAGAAGTGGATGGATTTGCTTTTATCATATAAACAGGGCCTATTTCCGGTGACAAAAGTGTGTAATAATATTTTGGTATGTCACAAATTGCATACATTTGATATTTGATTTGCTTTGATTGGAAGCCTTGGAAATCTCTAGGCGTATGAATATGTGACGTCGTTTCTTTTGTAACTATTTTCACTGCCGTGGGGTCTCTCTCCGTCTCTCTTTCTTTTTTTTAAATTATTTCAGTCTGTCTTTCTTATTGCTTGTCATCGTTCTCTTCACGTTTCAGTTTAAGTTCAGTTAAACATTTGAATTAAAAGTACTTGAAATGTTACAGTGTTTCTGTGATCTAAAGTGTCATCAATGATTGTCAGCTCTTTGGATCTACTCAGTGAAGCGTAACTGTGTGGTTCATTCAGTTTAGTTGTGATTGATATGTTTTAAACAGGGCGAGGGCCACTTCAGGGTCCTTTTCACGATTAAAAGTTTACTTTTTATTAGTCAGAGTTTGTATGATAGAAAGTTTATATAAAAAAACGGATCTGAAAAGTGGTTTTGTTTGATATTTGATTTATGAAATTAATTATACATTTATCGTATTCGCTCATCATCTCAATTATGTCACCAGAACTTACTACATTCAAGTTGTGAAGGGAAATTACCCACACCAAAGGTATTATTAATTAACGCGTACCAGCTGACAATAGTTTGTAAGTATTCGACACGGTAATGTGTATATAGTTACTGAGAATGCCCGATTTTCATACTTTCAAAAGTGATACATTAAGGAGCTAATGCACAGACTGTTCTGTTCAGACTGATAGAGTCACCGGGCTGTAGTATTCATGAGCAACACAGCTGACTGCCAGTTTCAAAACATGACAAGGGCTGCCAAATTCTAATATTTAATAATGAATAGTGTTTTCTTTACAGTCCTTCTATTAAATAAAATAGGATAATTCTCATCAATGTTTCTGTCTGACTGATTGATCCCAACCCCGGTAAAAATCGAAGCACTCACCCCTAGGCAGAGTCTTATAATGAGTGCTTCGGTCCGGCGAAGATTCCCCATGTCTCCGCCAGATATGAGGTGCCTAATCTGGCATGACAAGTTCACGTTTCTCAGAGAAATCCGGCACTGAAATTTTGTTGCATCATATTATGGAATAGATATGTAATGAATATTCAAAGTTAATATGAGCAAAGAATGAAAATATCCGAAGCGTCACCTAGCGGATTCAAGGGAATTAATTTTAGAAGAATCACCCAATGGAGTTCGTCCTGTGTTTGTGGTAAAAGTGTGAAGATTGACCAAAAACTTACCAGGATACGCCGACTGTATGCGTCGATAATCAGATGTTTCTGTCATAACAGTCACCGGCTGACCACCAAGTGAGACGTTGCATTCCAGTCCGGGCATTTCCAAGAAACACAGAGTGTACAAGGCCATCTCAAAGTCGAGGCCGGAGCCCAGCCACATCAAGCCTTCTGGTTGGTAGCGATCCAACCAGCAGAAGGGGAAAGCCAGGATGTTTGGTTCTACTACCTTTATAGTACTGACGAAGGAAAACAAATAAAAGTGGCCATAAGCATAACCTTAGCGTAAACCTGCGCACTGATATGCCGTAACTGCGGGGAAACCCCTCCAATCCGCAAATAAATGCAAAGGGTATGCATGCAGTAAACACAGTTATAATGCCGGTTTTATGATTCGGCTAAATGTTAAGCTATACCAAGATTGGAAGCATCTTGGTAGACCGCAAAGACTCATATTAGAGTCTCAACGGTGAATAATGTTCCTTGTTACCCCCATTCCCACTTA
>JAWQUT010000332.1:284260-297510 GCA_033807755.1 Ellobium chinense
GGGGGGGGGGGGGGGTATCGTTCATGTTTTAATTACCTCGCAACTCTGTTTTCGAATCACAACGCTTATTTACCAAAACCTATAAAAACTACCCAGTCATTTATGCTTTCTAGTTTCACTGTCAGGCCATGGCAAATATTTGGGTTCTCTGTCCTTGCTGGCTGATCGGGACAGATGAACTGGTCTCGAATTTCTGTTTCTATGCACAGAACTGAAATAGATCAGACTTAGACATCATAAAAGTGGCTCTAGAAAAAGTACTGTTCTTTCGGGTCACAGTATTAACGGTTTATATTGATACGACATAACAGTACAGCCATTCGTTAGGCCCCCAATTCCAGGAGGGAAACGTATTCCATGCTGACTAACAATCAGCCATACTTACGGAATTATAATAAAATAGAAATACTTTCCTTTATGGGTAGCCCATACGCGCATCAAGACAGTGAGTAACTTTCTTTCACAAGACGTGCTTTTGCAGTTAGGATCCTTTACCTTTGGAATTACGAACCAGGTGCTTTACAGGATAACATACATGTATAGTCTAGGTGTATACTGCTTTCATTCTAAGGCATGAGTGGACCGCAGGAAAAGTGATCAGATTGTTGTACATGTTTAAATCCGGCAGAAATCCCAAGCATCCGTAAAGTTCCTTTTTAAGGCAAGACTTTGTATTGCTCTGATTATAAGGTTCATTTTATCCTCTAACAATGAGCATAATAGTCCAATCATTTTTGTAACAATAGATATCTATACAACTGTCACTTAATGCTTTCATTACATCAATCGGTGCATGATAGGCATATCGGCATGGTCAGCAACAGATAGCTGTAAAGTAGCTGTGCTCATGCGGTAACGATAAAAGAAGACAATTCATCTCATGTGACAAAATTAGCATACTAGAAATTTTAATCAGAAGAAATACTAAACTGGGCCAAAACACGGCATCAGTTACTTAGATTTGCGACCTATCTACTATTACAATGAGAAATGCCCACATAACTGTGAATGGATGGATGGATGGATGGATGGATGGATGGATGGATGGATGGATGGATGGGTATATGGATGGATGGATGGATGGATGGATGGATGGATGGATGGATGGATGGATGGATGGATGGATGGATGGATGGATGGATGGNTCAGGCCACGGCAAATACTGGGTTCTCTGTCCTTGCTGGCTGATCGGGACAGATGAACTAGTCTCGAATTTCTGTTTCTAAGCAGAGAACTGAAATAGATCAGACTTAGACATCATAAAAGTGGCTCTAGAAAACGTACTGTTCTTTCGGGTCACAGTATTAACGGTTTATATTGATACGATATAACAGCACAGCCATTCATAATGCCCCCAAATTCCAGGAGGGAAACGTATTCCATGTTGACTAACAATCAGCCATACTTACGGAATTAAAATAAAATGGAAATACTTTCCTTTATGGGTAGCCAATACGCGCATCAAGACAGTGAATAATTTTCTTTCACAAGACGTGCTTTTGCAGTTAAGATCATTCACTTTTGGGAAGGCAACAACTCCGAGAAGAAAAAACATTACGAACCAGGTGCTTTACAGGGTAACATACATGCATAGTCTACGTGTATACTGCTTTCATTCTATGACATGAGTGGACGGCAGGAAAAGTGATCAGATTGTTGTTCCACATGTTTAAATCCGGCAGAAATCCCAAGTATCAGTAAATGTCCTTTTTAAAGCAAGACTTTGTATAGCTCTGATTATAAGGTTCATATTATCCTCTAACAATGAGCATAACAATCCAATCATTTCTATAACAATAGATATCTATACAACTGTCACTTAATGCTTTCATGACATCAATCGGTGCATGACAGACATATCAGCGTGGTCAGCAACAGATAGCTGTAAAATAGCTGTGCTCATGCGGTACCGATAAAAGAAGACAATTTCTCTCATGTGACAAAATTTGAACACTAGAAATTACAAACAGAAGAAATAATAAACTGAGCCAAAACACGGCATAAATTACTTAGATTTGCGACCTATCTACTATTACAATGAGGAATGCCCACATAACTGTGGATGGATGGATGGATGGATGGGTGGATGGATGGATGGTCACACCTGAAAAAGCCTGCTCTGATTGTTTCGATAGTTGACTATGATATCAGGCAAAGAATTTCGGTCTGTTTGAGAAATAGCCTGAGCTATGCTGGAGTCTGTCCATTCCGTCATGTCTGGGAACAAAGTCTGAGCATCTCCAAATGTCAGACGAGACGTGTCATCTGCCCATAAAATCTCAGAGATGTCGTGTAGAGAACCACAGTCTGGTTGTGGCGTTGTTGGTGGTGGTGATGTTGTAGGTCTCACCTCATTGCAAGTCACAGATGGCTCTGGGACTGTCACAACTGCAGGAGAGTGGCAGCAAAACGTCATTTCACAAGAGTGCAATAGTAATAAAATAATGCGGTCTATAAGTCTCCTATCCAGACAAATGTCAGCTCACGCAACGTCAAATTATTACTACCCCAGGAGGTATGATCACTTTAGAACGTTCTCAACTCTCTGAGGAGCATTATGGTGCAGTTGTTCTTAACAGACGCTGATTACTGGCATTCTGACAATATATTCCACTGCATATAGGAAGGTACTAATTTTACAGAGAGGTGGACAGAGGAAGAGTGAGTAAAATACTTTCCAATGCTTTTACAATATGACCGTGGTCAGGAATCGAACCCACTACCTCTGGATCTTGAGTCTTGTTCGTAACCATTTAGCCACGTTTCTCTATCGCAAAAGAAAAATACCCAAAGAAGAGACAACATCCTATTGAATGCAGTGTAAGGAATAATGGAGTTCAGTATGTTGAGTTAGAATATTATTACTTATTCTAATAGTCCGGTAAATCTTTCTCACCTTTAGGGAAATGGTGCATAAATGAAACTGTTATCTAAAGGGAGAGTAATAGTTAAAATTTCATCCGCATCTTTTAGCCGTGTTGTTCAAACCGTCCTGTTCGTTGACTTGCCAAATCCTGTTTTTTTTCTGTTTTTTTTTTGTTTGTTTTTTTAAATTCTGTTATGCATATTCGTTTAAACTTGTGACTTATTTTTCAAGATAGCATGTAATATTTTATTTTCAGTCAAAATATCTTTGCTTCCAGTTGATTGACCATCCACTGGACCTAAAAATTTGGACTTAAAACATTAATGTTATACAGTGCCTTGACGAGCTTTCTGACAAAAAGCGTCATCCACAATCTTGACTATTCAGGTTATTTTGTCTACTTTAGGTAGCAGTAACAGGGATTTAATATAAATGCACATCTCCATTCCATGAAATGACATCTGACCTACAACTTTTCACCAATAAACTTCTATTTCTCTTAAAAACATACATTTTACCTGCTCCCTTTTTCCATGACAACTTCCCCTTCTTTTGTCTTCCACTGGCATTTAGGAGTGTTGTCATAAAGCTTATCTATGGTTAATCAGAGGAAACTGGTTTCGTAGCATTTTTTAATCCTGCCTCGTATTGATCACAGAATCTTCAAATGTTACTTGTGCATCAGCGATGGGACCTTTTACCATTGCACAAATTACAGTACTGCATCAGTACTTAATGGTAATTGGTAGGACAACGTGCAGAGTTTATGCAATTCTTACGATGGTAAGAGATCCCACCGTTAATGCGCAAGTCGTCATATATCAAACAGACATGCGACGCATGAAAATCGAGGTGAGGAAATGTCTCATTTTGGGGTTTTTTTTCAGTTAGCTCGTTTACGATTACTTTCCGGTTGTTTTCAAGACTGATTTTTAGCTTCTCATTACGTGCCCTGAAATTATTGCTTCTCTTTTCCTTGCTGTTATTGGTATTATATGTTATTGTGTGTGTATATATGTGTGTGTGTGTGTGTGTGTGTGTGTGTGTGTGTGTGTGTGTGTCTGTGAGTGTGTGTGTCTGTGTGTCTGTGTAAGTGTGTGTATTTGAATGTGTGGGGGTCTGTTATCTAATGCCTAGAAAAATATTGCATTTTGACTCACCAGGATAAGCAGACCCAATTTGAGGATCCATATAATAAGTGACTTCAGTCTTGATAGTGACCGGATGACCACCAAGCGACACGTTGCACTCCTGCCCAGGCATTTCCAGGAAACACAGCATGTACAGAGCCATCTCAAAGTCGAGGCTAGTTCCGACGAAAAGTGAGCCCTGAGGCTGGTAACGGCCATTCCAGCAGAACGGGAAAGCCAGTATATCGGGCTCCACTAGTTCAATGTCGCTAACAATAATGATAAATACAAACAGTAGTGAGAGTGAATTATGTACTGAAATTGGAGGGAGTGGCGGGGTGGAGGGATGGGAGGGTGAGCTGCGAGGTGGTTTGGCTTGTGAGTTATTCTCAAATATGTGAAGACTGTCAGATCTAGATTTGTCTGCCTGTAGATCTGGCGAAGAGACGGTCGATAGCACAGTGTGCTACAATACGGCGACCAATAACGATTTTGTCTTGGACTTCATGTGTACAGTATAATTTATGCTATATTATGACTTAAACGTATTACACTGTATGACAATGTAAAATACTTTCTCTAAGGAGCAAATAAAATCTTACACTAAGTTAATTTTTAACAACAAAATAATAACAATAACAATATAAAATATAATGAGAATCATAAATACATCAGGGTGATGTGATATATATATATATATGTGTGTGTGTGTGTGTGTGCGTGTGTGTGTGTGTGTGTGTGTGTGTGTGTGTGTGTGTGTGNTGTGTGTGTGTGTGTGTGTGTGTGTGTGTGTGTGTGTGTGTAATTCTAAGTTTACCGCGTAATCTCAGATAATCAGGCTGTTTATTGAGAAGTATGTTTTAATAAGAGAGAACATGAATAATATATCAACAGAATGAAAACAGGTTTTTTTTTTTCCTGCAAATTTTGTTGTTTGCTTGCTTGTTTTGTTTCTTTTTCTAATGTTGTTCTTGCATCATTACACTAATTATTAGTGGTAGTAGTAGTAGTAGTAGTCGTATCATTGTTGTTATAATTTTATTATTATCATCATGGTCATCATCTTCATACCTAACATTTAATTCATCGTTTTTTTCTCTTGCTGATACACAGTGGATTGCACTGAATTTAGGACTGAGTGTAGGCTATTCTATTATCAACTAAATTATACAATGTGACTAATAAGTAGAATATTGCAATAGTGTATACTTGAAATCATCTTACTGGTCCAGATTCTAATAAAGATCTTGAATTCAAAACAGTGAATTTGTTTTAGAATACTACAGTATTTTGAAAGCATGAAGAAGCCAAGCTAAATGATCGAACTAAATAATTGAATAGCGGTTTTCCAAAACTCAGTAAAACGCACTTTCGTTGAAAAATTAGTTGGTGATAACATTCAAATATGCATTTCTCTTAAATTCATTCAAAACCTAATTGAGGTCTAATTAAATAAATAATATAAATTTCAAACTATGTGTATGAAAGGCGATCACCTCAATGTTATGTCTCTTGATTTCAAAAATGTTCAGAAACCACATAGTGGGTCATAGAAGAAAGCTCTGAATTCTACAATCAAATTTGTTGTCAAAAATGTGTATCCTTTGTATCTGATCAGATCTATTTAATTGTAATTAGTAATTAGTGTAGTATCCGCAAAACTTAAAGTGACATACAAAGTGATTGTATATTAAACCTACTGAAAATGAAAAAAAAAAGCAACAACAAAAAAACCACAAAACGCCAGATTTCAACAACCAGTGGCTGAACAGCACATAAAATGGCAACTACGTAATTATGTACATGCGCTCCTATGGATGCTCTAATTTGAAATATCCTTAAATTTAGCCAAACAATTTCATATTGTAAAAAAAAAAATGTCTTAACGTATAAAGTGACTACATTTCTTTAACTGTAGTCTCCGGATAGAGCCCTGACAGACTGATGATGATTGTTAAAGGATTAGCCAAGGCACTTCAGCGTGAATCATCAAAGATATTACATGTTACAGTATTCGCACAATGCCTATGAACAAATATGAATCCATGGACCAGTGTGTGACAATACTCACCCAAGAAGATCCATGAAACCCGATCTCTCCTGCCAGCAGAATCGGTACCAGTTATGAAGACCCAGGACGTTCTTATTGTCCAGACTGTACTCGCCGACGAAAACATTCTCAAAGGCATTACTGTTGGAAATGCTACTGCTCTCCGGGTATCTTGGGTAGGTAATGAACCAAGAATATATGAAACTAAAACTGTCTGAATCATAAAGACCTCTGCAGCTCAGATAATCTCGTACTTTTTGCATGACCACTGTCTCGTAAGTGCTGAGCACGAATTCTTGGATTGCTACGAACCTCGATTCTGTATCTGTTTCTTCTCCGGAGGCCTCAGGTGTGAAGAAGTAATAGAGATCGTACAGTTTTTGGTAGTAGTAAGGAAAACCTCCCGACACATACTGAGGACATTAAGACAATGTGCATTTAGAATTGTGACATACGTAGAGGGTAGGGGTAGATGGTTGGGAGGCGGAACGAACACGTATGGATGGATGGATGGATGGATGGATGGATGGATGGATGGATGGATGGATGGATGGATGAATGAACATCTCAAACATCTAATTCCTTTAATGCAAACACAGAAAATGCAGCAAGAAAAAAGGTACACTCGGGAAAGCTTAAAAGATGAGGAAAAAATAAGTACCTGGAATAGTTTAGTGTCATCACTAAAAGCTTGAAGGTTGATAATGATATCTGGCAGGGTGTTCTGGTTGGATTGAGAAATAGCCTCAGCTATGCTGGCATCGGTGAATTCAGTCAAATTCGGGAACAACGTCCTCACATCGCCAAATGTCAGTCGGTTCGTATCCGCTGCCCACAAGATCTCAGAGATATCTGCCAATGAACCACACCCTGGCACTGTGGCTGATGTTGAAGTGGCTGTAATAATAGTGGGTTTATTGTTGTTATTGCTATTATTGTTTTTGTTGTTGTTGTTATGCAGCAAATGGCACCGTACTGAACTCCAGTTAAACCCGGAACCTATGCAAATTTCGTGGACAATATCCCAGGACTCTCCCCTTTGTTGCTTCATTTAGGATTGGAGTAGGGTTAAATAAGAAAAGGCACACTCATGAGGCATTCTCTTGACATTGTCCATAATAACTAGGAACACTTTCATATGTGCTTTCTCTTTTTTTTTTCCCTGATTCGTTTCGTAACTTTCAGCCAAGATCCATTAAGGAATGTCCTGAAATATTGCCATAGAGCAAGTCAAACAGGCAGATGTACCTGGCTCCAGTGTCATGCAGTCTAAGTATGTTTACGTGAAACTTAATGTTTATATAATATTTAGGGGCGATATCATCTAGTTGGATGAAAATAGCATGTTCTAGTATGCGTTAGGAAGACAGTGAAAAATCTATTATGGAGAATAGGTCCTAGATTTGTGAACTTACTTGCGAATTAGTTTGCATTCTTTCCTACTTATGTAAACTAAACCTGAAGTTTGTGTCATTCACTTCAGTTTCGGTGTGACCTTCTGTGTGGTACACTTGTCGTTAAGGAAACTAGTTAGCTTCTTTACACCTTTCGATGTATCGATTTGTAGCTCGAAAACGAAATTAAAGACCTATATTTTAAACAACATTTTTAATGCGCTCATTGAATTCTGCAAACTATTAAAGGAATTTCTTATAATTGACAGGAGAGAAAACAGTTTAATGGCCCAAAGAGGGAAATCCGATTAGGCTTCTATAACCTATACTGCTGGTGAAAGGTAAGATTGAAACCCGGAAGACCCGCAAATTTCATTAAAAATAAAATTCAAACTAACACACTCTTTCTTTTACACAACATGATTCCCCGAAGGAATACTTGCTCGTTGAAGAAGCAATCCTCTTTTGTAGGGAGTCATGTTCTTTTGTTCCCTGAAATTACGCATCATGTAAGGTCAGATGGAGGGATCGTAATATGGAAATGTACGCGCTCTCTCAGTAAGAATTCTCACTCCCTTGTTGGTTCAGTAGTACATGACTACAACATCCTCATAAGTGGAAGAAAATAAAGGCAAAAAAAATGTCACACTACTGAATTGTGTAATTCGTATTCTCAATCATTAACTCTGGTCATTAGCTCAGTATTTTGTTCTATTCACTCATTCATTTTCTCCATCCATTCACTCTTCTTTAACCTATATATTAAATTTTAACAGTAATTATACCGAACTGAAAAGACATAATGACAGCAATGCCTTGTATTTACAAAGAGACTGATTACCCCTCCCCCTCAGTATCACCCTCCACACCTCTCCCCTCCCACTTAAAAAAAAGAAAAAACTAGAAAAGATAAAGAAAAATATCCGTACCAGTAGTGCTGATAGTTGAGCTGATTGGCTTGTTAGTGGAAGTTTCTGTCGAAGTCGTAGTACTAGTAGTGGTGGTAACTGGCGTGGGTGTTACAGATGGTGTGGTCATATCCGTAGTAGTAGACGGTTTGCTTGTAGTTGTGGTTTGCCTTGGAGCATTCAGGTCTGCAAGATCAGAGGTAAAGGTTGCATTAGTTCACAGAGAAATAAAATAAGATAGGATAATAACAAAAGAACAATTCGTAAATGAAATAGGTCTATTTCCTCTGAAAATATTGGTAGATTAAACTATCATTGTGGCATAAACTGACAAGTTGACCAATACCCATTTCGAAATAAGTTTATATGCATATTTCAGAAGTGTATTGACCTCGTACTATCTAGGCATAAAATAATATGCCATAAGAAATTCTCGCCACTGACTGTTTTAAGAGCTGGTTTCTGTCGAGGCGCCCAAGAGAAATGAGCGCCTCGGGCTTTACCGAAAGCTTGCATGTGGCTGTTTCCCCCTCGATATACAAACTATAGTTCTTTTGGTGACTTAGTTTTATAGACAGAAGATAGGGCCATGTGGTTTAGTCCACTTGAGATTTGGAATTTCCCATTTGTTATTTTGCACTAGACTGAGGGAGGATATCTCACACCCCTGTACAGGAGACATAATAATTCACATGCTAACTGTACTGATAGGAGGGTCGGATGACTGTTTACTTCCGTGTAATTGAATGATTTTTTTTATTGTCGAAAATTCCATTAGGATTTGCATGTGTGCAAGATGGTAGATGAAGAGAGTGTTACTATTCATTATATAGGCCTACTTGGTGACAATAGCAGTAGGTAATATAACCTTATAGGCGGAGAAATGACAAGCAAATACGAATTGCAGCAGAAGACACATGTGTTTGACGAATGACTACTAAATCTAATATGTTCAGTTCAACACTGATTTAAACATGCAAATCCATTGCCAACTCAAATTGTGTCGCTGCAACGTTGAATAGTATTGGGTAGCTTTCATTCTCAACTTTGGATATTTTGACCACCGTTATGGCTGACGCAGACGTGTACGTGGCATCTTCTCGTGTTATGATAATATTGCATGTTATGAATTGATATAAATTTAGCACCTGATTCTAGTTCTAGTAGAGTATGCTCACCTCTGTCCAGAAGTTCGTAACATATCCGAATTGAAAATAGAAGATCCAGTTTATCTTCCCCTTTGACCAATGCAGAATGTACTACCTATTTATAATACTCCACGTTAGCCATAACCTCCCGTCCATAGCACAAGGACTTTCTCTCATATTTATCCATTTAGTGTTCGCCTTCAAGCATGCAATGTTTTGTTTCAGCGTAGACCAGACGAATCAGAGGAAAGTGGAAGAAGACGGTTAGATTCTCCTAACTGCATACCTGGTCTCCGCAACACACTGACACAAAATGAGTCATTTACATCAGGCAACCAAATTTTAGGATCAATCGGGTGAAGGATGTATGGTATTGAAATACTTTATTCGCGGTTTTCCGGCTATCTACTAGTTTGAAATTTCGCCAAGAATTCTTCTATAGACCGAGGCTGATTCTTTTTCTAGCTATGTTAGTTCGGTGTTCCCTTTTTCGTTGTTTAATTGTGTTTTATGATTCCAATCCATCTTCATAGCTCTCAGGGGCCTGACCTGTGATCTTCACAATTCTCATTTGGCTGTTCGTAAGTGACGCCAAGTAAGCTAATTTGGTGCCAGCAGTTTATTACCATCATGGAGGATCAGTTCCAGAACAATTCTTCCTGTTTTTAGGGATATGTTTATTATCATTATCATTATTATTGCTTATGTTGTTGTTGTTGTTGTTGTTGTTGTTGTTATTATTATTATTATTTTTCAGAAAAGTAAGTGACGCATGAGAATGGAAGGAGAAAGCGAGAAATCCCGAGGGACTTTTTTTTTTAAATTGGTGTAAGTTTCACTATGGCATGTTGTGATTTGGACTAATAGGAAAGATATAATTTATTATTATTTTATTTGAGAAGGCTTCAAACTACATATCAGCGCAAAGCGTTGTGTAGATAGCTTAGTTTTAATCTGATCGTGATAATCAGTATTAGATCATTTAGTGTGATCCTCTTCTATCGCAGCATATCCTTTCGAGACGTTTCTGCCCGGATACAAGTCACATCGACACAGTCTGTGGTTCTGCAGTAACCTTCTTTTCTGCCAACACAATGTCTATCCCCAGTGACACATTCGCTGGCGTCTAGCTTTTATCTTCGGTCCGGAATAGAGAGAGTGGATTAATTTAACAATATAAAACAAAATACTGATTTTAGAATGGCACTTTGCCATTGCTGTTCACACTTACCAGGATAGGCCGATTTAATCTGACTATCATAGTACACCCAAATGTTGACATTCACAGTCACCAGATGACCACCCAGTGAGACATCACAGCCATGGTCCGGGCTCTCAAAGTAGCAGAGGGTGTATATACCCATTTCAAACTCGGGACTGGAACCCATCCACATTGTGCTCAGAGGCTGATGATTATGAGCCCAGTCGAAAGAAAAGCCCTCAACATTTGGCAGGATGCCCCCAAGGTAACTGCAACAATGACATAAATTTGACGTAGTCTCCCAAGGAAGCTAGCAGAATGACAAAAAAGTTCATCACACAAATCAGAATTTTTTTTTTTAAAAAAAAGCACTTCGGTCCTTTGGTAACTAATTGTAATAACTAAATAATATGTAGTGGTGAGCCTCATAGTTTAATGTTCCGGTTTTTCTCTCAATATTATTATTTGTTACTATGTTGCAGGAATGCGGCAGAAGTTTCTGGGTGAGTCTGCAGTTCACTAGCAAATCAATAATGACTCGTTTTTGCAAAGACACCTACTCATTTAAGAGTTTTGACAACCCCTCACTAACCTTTTTGCTACGCCATGATTTTCAAGTGCTGATGCTACCAAACTACTATGAGGCTACTGGTCTCTGCTTAGTTTAGTCTGAATTAAATATTAAGGGCTCTTCAGCACGATATCGGCTATATTGCACCTATGTGCGTAGAAATAAAAGTTCATTATAGGAAATAGATGTAGGCGTACATATTACTTCATTACATAGGAAATAAAACATACACGCATGTCGTACACGACAAGGGAATCCAGCTTCGGGGACGCACATGTACGTCTTAGTAATGTTTGCAGCAAGAGATTACGACTTATAATGTAAGCCTACGTCAGACGTAGCGAAAGGGTTATTCATTCACACTGAATATCTCATACATTCATTCTTTCATCCAACCAAATACTAAACACCATTAGAAAGTATTCCGTATTTCTGTATGACCACTCACGAAAGCAAAGCATATCCTTTATCTCTTTAAATCAAATCTAAGTCTAATTTCTGGTTTTCATCTGCTAAAAATACATGCATTACTTTTTCATACTAATCGTTTCAGGTGGTCAGAACGCCACAAGCCTCATTCTGATTGGCTGCACTTTAACAAAATGCCTTACTAAACTCATTCATGTCATCGTAAGTCAGCTTAACATGACAATGCCTAATCCTTCCAGGCATTCCTTATTAACTAGTAATTAAAAACTTCCATGAATACTATGTTACCCCAACCCTTCAGTTTACTGTATATAACGCTACATGAACGTTTCCATGAATTCCTCGGGAAAAATTTCGATAAGACTACACTGGTCATGTAGATTAAAAAGTATCAGTCTGTGAGGAATATGGGGAACGTAAATGCCCTCAGTGCCTCCAAGGATCGTGGAAGAGCCTGCTTGTTTTTTTGTTTTTATTTGTGTGTGTGTGTAGGAAAAACAGTGGTACCAATATGTTGATGAGAAGAAACTTTAGATCCTACATAAAGTACCAATTTCCTCGGAGCTCATGTTTTAGGGACATTTTAAAACGAACAACAAAAATACCTACCCAAATGATTTTAGCAAGTTCGACTTGACACTACACTACTTTGACGGTCTTCTCATATATTTCACAACTTGGCGTAACAGATCGGTGTACGCTCCACTACCCACGCTCTTTTACCCTTTAGAATAATTATGTTTCTATATATATTTATATCTATCCTCTCATGATTGCATTGTTCTTTCTTTTAAAAGTGTGTGTGTGTTTGTGTGTGTATGTGTTTATTTGCGTGTTTGTGTGTGTGTGTGTGTGTGTGTGTGTGTGTGTGTGTGTGTGTGTGTGTGTGTGTCTTTCCGGCGACACCAGGTCGAACGCCGGTGGTTTTGCTTTCTAACCTCTCACACAGAAGATGACATACCCCGTATAATCCGCGTCGCCATTTTCTTCCAAAGAGTAAAGCCTGTACCAGTTGTGCAGCCCTGATACTTCCGGGTTTGAGAAACCAAACTCTCCCAGAAAAGTATTCTCGAAGCCGCTGCTGTCTAAGCCTCCTCCTTCACCATAACGATAGTAGCCCTGAAACCAGATGGTCTCCAGCATTCTCAACAGTTCTGTCTCGTCTTTGGTGAAGCCTTTGCAGATAAAGTATGCGGTCAGATTTTTCATGAGCTTAGTCGCGAGAACAGCGTCGAGAAATTCATTGATATGCAGGTAACGCTCATTCGTGCTCCAGTCGTCCGTGAAAGGTTGCGGGTCGTACATGCCCATAAGTGTCTGGAGTCTTAAATATGTCTCAGTATTGAGCTTGGAAGTATCAACATTCTGAAATGAGAACAGACTTACAAAAAATGCTGTAGAATTCGGGGTAATAAGGCTCCCACTGTCCAGTATAGCTTTATTGCTAGGCAATCTTAAAACAACTCACCATTCTTAAGAGAAAAAAGAACAAATATTTGTCCACGTGGCTAAGGGCGGCAAATCGATGCCTCCGCATAGCTAAAATGGGGGGG
>JAWQUT010000332.1:300121-314399 GCA_033807755.1 Ellobium chinense
GGCAAAGCCTTCCGTCTCAACGAGGCGGAGAATGTAAAATCGTATTGCGCCTGTCTGGTGGATTTCGGCTAGATCAGAGAACGTGTCACGTGGATGAACAATCGATTCCGACCGTGCCATCCTAGTCCTTATTGTCTGCTGGGCTACTGTGAGGTGGCCAATGAGGGAGACCGCGGAGATAAACATTTTGTGTCTGGCAACGAGAAGGCGTCAATGCAAGACATCAAACCACGACATCAAAGAAATGTAACCCCATTACCAAAAATAATATGACTGAAATTTACCTTCTCTGCTTAATCGCCCCTCTGCTTAATCGCCCACTTTTTCCGAGATTCCGAGGAAGGACGATTAAGCGGAGTCGACTGTAGTATTTTGTTTGATTGTTTGTTTGTTTGTTTGTTTGCAGGGAAAAGTTAGTTGTTCTGTTTAGGTGTCAAGGAAAGACAATGATCCTCCCATGGATCTGGAATGCACAATAACATGCTTTCTCTTTATCACTTTAATTCACAGGGTCTCAAGTAACGCAAGAACAAGAGAAAGCGGTGATGCATATTCGTTTATACTTGTGACTTATGTTTCAAGATAGCATGTAATATTTTAGTTTTAGTCGAAATATCTCTGCTTCCAGTATATCTCTGCTGACCATCTACTAGAACTAAAAAGTTGGACTTAAAACAATAGTGTTATACAGCGCATTTTCGAGCTTTCTAACAAAAAGCTTCATCCACAAGCTTAACCTTTTAGATTATTTTGTCTACTTTAGGTAGCAGTAAGGGGATTTAGTATAATTGCACATCTCTATTCCATGAAACGACATCTGACCGACAGTTTTGTACCAATAAATTTCCTTTTCTCTTAAAAACATACATTTTATCTGCTCCTTTTTGCCATGACAACTTCCCATCCTTCTGTCTTCCACTGGCATTTAGGAATATTGTCATAAAGCCTATCTATGGATAATCAGTGGAAACTGGTTTCGTGGCATCCGGTTAAAGCACAGTACTGGGCTAATCGTGCAAGCTGATAAAGAGTTTTATATTCTGACCAGTGACTTCTAGATTCACCCTCGTCTTGATCAAGGATTCTCCCAACGAGACTTCTTCTTTCTTAAACCTATCCTTAGCACTAAGCCAAGTACATTTCAGGATGGTCTTAAGATTGAGAACTTGCAAAAATTAAAGTTGCTATGACTTACCAATGTAAGAATTACATTAGTGCATGGGAACGGAATGAATCTGTTGTAGGGCAACCTGCAGAGTTAATGCAATTCTTACGATCCCACTGCTGATGCGTAAAATACGACGCATGGAAATCGAAGTGAGGAATTGTCTCGTTTTATTGTTTTTAATTAGCTCAAATACGATTACTTTCCGACTGTTTTCAAGAGGGACTTTTAGCTGTTTTTTTTTCTCATTACGGGCCATAAAAATATTGTTTCTCTCTTCCTTGCTCTTCTAAGTATTATGTGTGAATGGTTGTGTGTGTGTGTGTGTGTGTGTGTGTGTGTGTGTGTGTGTGTGTGTGTGTGTGTGTGAGTGTGAGTGTGTGTTGTCCTGTTATCTAATGCCTAGAAAAATATTGCATTTTGACTCACCAGGATAAGCAGACCCAATTTGAGGATCCATATAATCAGTGACTTCAGTTTTGATAGTGACCGAATGACCACCAAGCGACACGTTGCACTCCTGCCCAGGCATCTCCAGGAAACACAGCATGTACAGAGCCATCTCAAAGTCGGGGCTAGTTCCCACGAAGAGTGACCCTTGAGGCTGGTAACGGCCATTCCAGCAGAACGGGAAAGCCAGGATATCGGGCTCCACTACTTCGATGTCGCTAGCAATGATGATAAATACAAAAGTAGTAAGAGTGAAGTACTGTATGTACTGAAATTGGAGGGTGTGCCTGGGTGAAGGGATTGGAAGGTTTGCCTGGGTGAAGGGATTGGAGGGTGGGCAGCGAGGTGGTTCGGCTTGTGAGTTATTCTCACAAATGTGAAGACTGTCAGATCTAGATTTGTCTGCCTATAGATCAGGCGAAGAGAGGTGTGAGGGCACAGGGTGCTGCAATTCCGCGACTAACAACGATTGTGTCTTGGATTTCATGTTTAAAATTGTGTATTTATATGTACAGTATAATATATGCTGTAACACGTGTATCTATATAAGGAATGAAATGCATTACATTGTATGACATTATAAAACAATTTCTCTATGGAGTCAATACAATCTTACACTATTTTTCAACAATAAAATAATAATCATAATAATAATTATAATGCGGTTCATATTAAATGCAGCAGGATGAAGGATCTCGGGCAAGGCTGTCTCAGAGAGAGATCTGCAGCCCAGTTCACAATTCATGTCGTATGTCCACTTTAATATATTCCTATAATCGTCAGAAGGTATGTTGCTTACACACGCGCATTAATTTTGTGGTTACCCACGCGCATTAATTTTGATGTCACTTCGGTTGAACTTACAAGGAAGGGTGATCTATTTATCACATCATCTTTATCTCCCTTTCAGGGGCCCAGTGATCTTAGCTGTTGGCTGTTCTAATGCATTTGTCACTTTCCTGGCCAGTTAAGGTTAAATTACAGCAGCACAATTTCGGGTCAGAGGTTTGAGAAGATAGGGGTATCAATGACATAACCCCCTGTTCTCCTGGAATAGCCCAAAGCCTCAAGTGGCTTTCCATGGGGGGTGAGTCTAACGATGAGACACAACAAAAATTTACTTGTCATGGGCTATTATAAGTAATGTATTTTTTTTTAGATAAGATGTTTATGTCCATTACAGGTGAGTGGGAATAGCCAACGACGATTAGGACTGGAGTGACGGTAATGGACAGTCCAATATAGCAAAACGAAGTGCCTGTATTTTATTAAATTAATGGACATAGGAGATCTTGTAAACAGTACAGTGAACAGTTGCATGACAGAGAAGAAGACGAAAAAGCAGAAGAAGAAGAAGGGAAGGCGACGTTTATAACTCTTGTAGCCAGGCAATACCCGATCAAGCCACTTTACACCAAATGTATCACCCCAGGCAGACCAGGTAACACACGAACATTGACAACTCACTGCACTGGGTAGAGAATCGGTGTTGCTGCTATTTTAGAGGTACTGAAAACTAGAATTCGGACAATATCTTTCACTACTTATTCCAGCCGAGGTCCCCATTGCAATAACCATGAGAATATGGTTGGAATCAATATATATATATATATATGAAGCCTATGTTTAGATTGTAATCTCAGATAAATAGGCTGTTCATAGTGGAGTTTGTTTTAATAAGAAAGAACAAAAATAGCATATCAACACACCGTAATTATGTACATGCGCTACTACGGATGCGCTGACATGAGATAACCTTAAATTTAGTAAAACAACTTCAAATTATTTTTTTAAAAAGCCTTAACGTATAAGGTGACTATATTTCTTTGATTGTAGTTTCCAGCTGGAGTCCTGACAGATTGTGATGATTGCTAAAGGATGAACCATGACACTGATTTCAGCTTGAGTCATCAAAGATATTACATGTTACAGTATTCGCGCAATGCCTGTGAACAAACATGAATCCATGGACCATTGCGTGACAATACTCACCCAAGAAGATCCACCAAACCCGCTCTCTCTTGCCAGTAGAATCGATACCAGTTATGAAGACCCAGGACGTTCATATTGTCCAAACTGTACTCGCCGACGAAAACATTCTCAAAGGCGTTACTGCTGAACCAATGAGAGTATACGAAATTAAAGCTGTCATCGAATGTTGAATCATAAAGACCTCTGCAGCTCAGATAATCTCGTAGTTTTTGCATGACCACTGTCTCGTAAGTGCTGAGCACGAATTCTTGGATTGCCACGAACCTCGATTCTGTATCTGTTTCGTCTGCGGAGGCCTCAGGTGTGAAGTAGGAATAGAGATCGTACAGTTTTTGGTAGTCGTAAGGACTACGTCTCGATACATACTGAGGACATTAAGACAATGTGCATTTAGAATTGTGACATACGTAGAGGGTGGAGTTAGATGGTTGGGAGGCGGAACGAACACGGATGGAAGAATAGACGGACGGGATGGATGGATGGATGGATGGATGGATGGATGGATGGATGGATGGATGGATGGATGGAGGCAAACAAAAATAAACTATGCATCCAAGCAGAGAATATGGTTTGCTAAGATCATGTGTTGTTTTATAGTTTTGCAGGTGGCGATCACTGAACAGAATGCGGTGTAAGCACTCTACATGAGGCGAAAGATTAACACCAGCATACCTGCAAAAGTAAGAGCAATGAACTGAAGACATCTCACCTGAAACAGTTTTGTGCGGTTAGATGTTGGTCCTCCATAAGCTTGGCGATTGATTATTATGTCAGGTAAAGAGTCTGGATCCGCTTGAGAAATGGCGTCTGCAATGCTGGCATCGGTCAACTCCATCAGCTGTGGAAATACTGTTGCCACATCGCCAACTGTCAGGCGGCTCGTGTCTGATGCCCACAAGATCTCGGAGATATCCGTGATGATACCGCAATCTGTAGGTGGGGTTGTGGCTATGATGATAGAGTAACAGAGCATTACATTTATGGGAGTATTGTATGACCTCCGGGGAACAACAGAACGTTACTGTTCCGGCAATGCTGTGCCACAGTCAGGGAAAGACAAGGCGTTACAGAAGTGCTATGTGACAGCCAGGCAACAACAGATCTTTACAGTTAAGGCAGTGTTGTGTGAAATTCGGAAAACAACAGAACAGTACAGTTACGTCTGTGTTGTGTGACAATTTGGGACCAACAGAGCTCTATAGTTACGGCCTTGTTGTGTGACAGTCAGGGAACAACAGATCCTTTGGGAGTCACGAGCGACCACTGCTGCTTACAACATGAATCAGTCACTCACTCTCTCACTCGTAGTGCGAGGGGTGCTGAGCCAGCCTCTCACTGGCTGTATGATTACTGTTATGGATAATGACCGTTGCATGTGTTGTCTGCCGACCAACCAGCTGCAAGTGAGATGCAGTATCCTGCCGTCATGCCCAACTTTCTGCAAGCAGCTGCTTATATACTCGAGTACCGCATTTAAATGTAGCAAGCAGGTGGTAGAATACATTCTATTACAGTATCACGAGGTTATTTCTTCATTTAGTTACTCACCCGACAATGCAGCGCCAAAGAGTAGCATCCATTCGAGCAAGACCAGCTTCCGTGCACATTGCCTCATGGACCCCATTCTAACTCCGTCCCGTCTTTAGACAGTCTTCTTTCTGACAATAATCGTTACCTCGTCTCCAATGCTAGTCACTTAAGCAGGCCACCTTGTCCTAGGGGAAGTAAAATAAAGTCATATCAGTCTGTCAGTCAGACAGTTAGTCAGTTTTTTGGTCCCTCGGTCAGTCGGTCGGTTGTTCGGTTGGTCGGTCGATCAGTCAGTCAGACAAGCTACAATCGATCGGGCAGTCAGCTGTTTGGTCAGTCAATTAGTCAATCAGTCAGTCAGTCAGTCAGTCAGTCAGTCAATCAGTCAGTCAGTCAGTCAGTCAGTCAGTCAGTCAGTCAGTCAGTCAGTCAGTGACTAGGTGAGTAAGTGTGAGTGAGTGAGTGTGTGAGTTATTGCGTCAGTCAGTCAGTCGGTCAGTCAATGAGTCAGTCAGTGAGTGAATGAGTCAGGAAGTCAGTGAGTGAGTGAGCGCGTCAGTCAGTCAGTCAATCAGTCCAGCTTTCGAGCCTATGTAACACGTCATGTATAAACCACTTATATGCAAGTTTCCAAGCTTGACACTGAAATATTATGCATAAACCACTATTGTTCATATTTCTAGACTATGACATGTAGAATACATTTTATAACACATTTTTATGCAAGTTTCCCCAGCATGGATGTGGAAGAGCAGCCTTAGCCCCCATAATAAAAATGGAGCTTGGAAATAGAGATAATAACAAAATAAAATGCGTTTCTAATAGAAGCTAGGAGAAGGCTTAGTTGGAAGACATTGAATGAAAGTAAGAAATAAGAATAAGAAACACTGAGAAAGAGGGAAAGAAAAAGAGAGAAAAAGAAAAGAGAGAGAGAACGTCAGTCATGAGAGTCATGCTGTGTGGTTGAACTGTATACTTTAGTAAATCATCAAAATGATGGCCACGTCTTTATACGCCATTCTGGTCAGTTGCTATTCTGTATACTGACCGTATATTATGTTCTGCCATCTTTAACATCTGCCTTTATGCTTTGTGCATATCTATGTACCGTTCTTCAGTCCGGGCTAATAAAATATAAATCTCAATCTTAATTTGAAAGTCAAGATAAGCAAAAAAAGTAATGATCAAGCTCACTAATATTTGCGAGTTCCAAATACAGTGGAACATGGATGCTGGTTACTGACTTCTATTTGGGTGAAAATTGGGTTTGATCACATGCTTTAGAAAGATAGAAAAAGTCTGTTTAATGTACAGGTTATGCAGAATAGACCCTAGATTTCTGAACCTACCTGAGAAGTAGTTTGCATTCTTTCCTGATTTTGTAACTAAACCTGAAGTTTGGGTCATTTACTTTGGTTTCGTTATGGCCTTACACACGGAGCACTTGTCGTGGAGGAAACCAGTTACTTTGTTTTACGCTTTTCGATGTATTGGTTCGTAACTAGAAAACGTGAGAAGAAAGACCTATATAAAACATCATTTTTAATAAGCTCATTAAACCGTAGAAGGAACAACTTATAAGGCTCAAAGAGGCAAATCCGTTTGGGTTTTTGTAACCTAATGCGTACACTTCAAAAGTGTGCATATTAACAGAAATCCTTATTATCCATAAAATACCCATATGTAGATGAATAGTGAAAATAACTGAAGAGTGCACCTATCAATTAAAGGGGAACTAAACCAATCACAACCATTAACGGAACAGCAATATAATCGTACCCAGATGGTCAAAGCTGGTGTCCGCCTTCTCTTTGCCCCTGAAATCAAGGTTTTAGACCCTATCGTACGGAAAGTCTTGATACTATAGGCTCTCTGGTGGGCATGTGCGATAATGAGACTTCCACAAGTACCAACCACGTGTAAATTTGCAACTTAAGGAGACCGATGGGATGGAGACAAAAAAGTGCTTGTTAAGGGTTTGTACGTATTGGCATGTACGTCTTAGCCAACAATAGTTACTAGACACAATGGGAAATCGGGACCAAAAAGAGTACATTCAGTATCCTTGTTTACGTACAGAGCTTGTCCGGATTAAGTGTGCCCCACTGTACAACGCTCGTATAAAACATACATTATGCGCATTCATTCATGTGCGATTTTCAAAGTGTTGGTTGATCCAGATAAATAGACCGTGGTTAGACATTAGCATCTGAAAGACCAGCTAATTTGTTGTTACTTTTGGTGTTCTTTTAATGATGTTACAGTTCGATAACTTTCCTCTTTAGGTAATAAACCAAACCACTGAAGCGGAGAAACTTGATTCCACTCATGTGAGAACAGGATTGCGTTTTTGCTCACAGCACTACATTACACTCAAGTTTACTGTGGTTTTCTTGTTTGTTTGTTTGTTTGTTTGTTTTTCCACCATGCTCTAATTTTGAAGGTGATGTCAGAAATGGCTTTTTTTTTTTGTGAGAGTCTATTCTCGACAAAAAGAGAGAAATGGCTTTTCACAAGGATTTAGTTCTAGCGACCCCCGCTTGACAGAATTCTCATGTGGAGATGAGGGCATAATAATTATTCTAGAGTAAACCGAAGCGACATTACAAGACTCCGATAAAACTTACCTGGCAATCTTTCGTTTTTGTAGAGAAACGTACTACAATAGATAATGTAACTCATTAAAACTAAATATGATTCTGCCCAAAGACACAAAACTTTTTTTGAAAAATGTATAGTAAATTTATTAAAAATAGTCGACGTTTCGTGTTTAACACTTTCTCAAGATTGACACTGCAAATTTTAAACGTACAAAGAAATGCAAATGAATATAATATATGTCTGAGAGCCAGAAATAGAAATGGACATAGAAATAGAGCAGCTGAGAGCAACAACAGATAATGTACAAATAACGATGGGTTCTAACTAAAACAACAATGCATTTCCCTTGATGTTTGCTGTTGCCTTAACATGTTTTCCTCTGATAGAAAGCTCTTTGAAAATGTTTGAACGGAACCTTTTCTTCGCGTGAAGTAATTTTCACAAGTGAAGCTTAACTCATGAAATTCACGAAAATTATATCTTTGCATAAAAAAAAAAAGTCACTCATACATTTATGTAGGGGTAGGAATAGCATTAAGAAATGACAAGCAACCTTGAGATATCTCCTCGGCAATAATATCATTATCTAAAAACTCTCTTATGTATGCTCTCTCCATTACAACCCTGCTACCAACCCTAAACCAAGCCGTAGTCGGAATTGTCCTGTAGTTCTGCGCATGATAGTAATAATAATAATGATAATGAAGAGAATTTTTAAAGCGCCTCCCCCAAAACAGCTCGAAGCGCTTTACATCTCATACACTTCTTTTAAACACCAGCCATATTACAAGCATAAACATACACACTCGCACATTCTTATTGCTTAATACAGACATAGATTTCAAAAATCTTCTTGATAGAGCAAGCCTTCCAAGTACGGACTGCAGTAGCTACTTTGACAAATACTTCACAAATAGATGTGTTTTTAACTGGCATTTGAATAATTCAAATCTGGAAGAATTTCTAATGTCAAACTGTCAAATGAAGGCGGTGCCAGTGTCAGGTAGCCTATTATGTAGACAATCAAGATTTAGGATTATGCATTATTTAAGAACAATATTAATGAACTCAGAGGCTTATATTGATGGTAAGGGTCAGGGGCCAAACCCCGGAAGGCAGGCAAATTTCGTGAACGAAGCCCTTTGTTTTTGTTTGTTTGTTTGTTTGTTTGTTGTTTTTTTGTGTGTTGTTTTAACTTGCCATACACAAAATATGCAAGTGTTGTTTTTAATCGAAAATGAAAAGCATTAATTCATAAACACTTTAGGACTTAGATAAACGCTGTTGTTCCTGAATTCCAGTTGATTTGGGATGTGTTACAAAAAGATTCCACACTGTGCATGCAATTTACTTTTATTTAGTCTCGCGTTTTTGTATGAAGTACTGTATACTGTGAGTCTAAAACATTACATATTCTTGTTTTCTGAACAAAAGGAAGAAAATGAACAAGCCAGGATATTCTCCACGCAAACATTCAATTTGAATGGACTTGTTGATTGTAGTGATTATTTGTTTTCATTGCATGGGTATTGGTCACAAACCCATAGTTGAGACACAAATGAATTATGTCTTCAGAGGTGTCTCTCAAGCTGGGTGTACGGATACCCATGGGCGAGGTATAAAAGACACAGTATCCCAAGAGAAAAAAAAAAGATTACAATAAGTTTAACAAGTTTATTTAAAGCGTGTTGTACAAACAAGTACATAACAATATGAGACAGGAGGACATACATTCACTAAGTGACGACACTATGCACAGAAATGACACATGCAAACCGGATCAGACTTAAATATAGTGGGTTAAACAAAAGTTGTTATTACAATATTCAAAAAGCAACATACTCGTTTAAGTTCCATGGTTTTCTCTGATTGCACCGGCTTCCTATACTTCAACATTCGATCTAGTAAAATATTTCTTATCTATGTATTTTTTTCTTTCCTGAGTAGAAGGAGGGCATTCTAATAAATAATGAAATTCATCTCCTATTGTGTTTGGACAAAAACTGCATCTTCTCTGCTTATATTATGGTGCTTTATTGTACCTGCCTGTCTCGACTGGGAGTTTATGATTTATTGTTATAAATATAGTCAGTGGTTCTGTTTGTTTCTTGCCAAGTACAATTAAATAAAATCCAAGGTTCCTTTTGTATTTAAAAAGGCATACTGTTTTTTTTTTCCTTTTTGTTAGAGTTGCTGCAATAACTATAAATCTTTTGTATGAAATACAGGGCTATATGAACACAAAGAAAAGGGAATATTTTGTTAGCAGCTATCTGTAAATAAAACTACTCAGTAAAGGCATGCAGCAGACACTAATGGCGAAATGTTAACTGATAACACTGACAAAATGGCATGCTGTGTTAACAGTAATAATTAAAAAAGCTAGGGTATCAACATATGTCTTGATAGTACTTAGGCAATATGAAGGCAATATGAAGTAGGTAATATATGATGACAGGGTACGAGAGCTTACACACTGTGGATTTATAAAATGTCGAAATGTATTAAAGACTTAGCCCAGCCCGCAGCCAAAGTACAGATAACGTGGGGGATCGGACGGGTGTGGAGAGACTACATCGTATTCGGCTCTTTACGTCTACTAAAGATCTGGATATAGAAAAAAAATCCTACTTGTGCAAGGAAATCACCTTATAATATGGCCACTTCATGGCGGAAAAAATAAAAGATTGAAGTCTTCTAGAAGTTTTACTGTAATCTAGAACCATCAATACTTCTGGCTCAAACAATAATTATACGGAATTACAGTGAAACATCAATATTAAGCATTCATGTAATAAGTTTACTTTGTTATTATGTATGAATTTCACAGAACAGATTCACTATGATTCTATAATTTCATTATTCAGATGGGCTTCAATATTAAGTATGCCTCGATAAAGAGTATATCTTTTCCACGCACCGAGGCATACTTTATACCAATCTTCTAATATACTCACCCAAGCTTGTAAAGAAACTTAGAATCCAATCCCAGCTGAAATGTCTGGGTTGTTCTACTGTGTTACATGTCACAATTTCGTTTACAGTATATGACAAGCTGAAGACATACACAGTGGATGTGGAAAGGGCCCAACCCAAAAAGGGCGTCCGAGTTTCCCTGTATGATATGCAGTGTATGTGAACATATATGGAACAGGATACGTGCGTTAATTTATAAGGGCGCTATTCAGTTTAGACGACATTCAGAATAGAATGAAATGTAGGCCCATGTTCGTTACGATCAAAACACGGGCGAGGCGTCTTGCAGTCAGTCAAAATGAAGCTTAAGTCGTTGTCTGACTTAAGGAAGCTATTGGTACGGCATGAACACTTAAGGAGTGAACTTTCATTAGGTGAAAAATGTATGGTCTAGCATTATTCCAGCCGGAGATATGTTTGTTTTGAATTGAAAGGGATCTTCCATTCATGAGAAAAGAAATCCGAGAAAAGTCGTGATAAAAGAACAAATTATACTGGTCTATATAATTCATCTACTCATGTCTATCTACAGTGACTGCCCATCTGTCCGTACAATCAATGTTTTTGTGTAGAGAATTGATTTTGCTCTTGAGATCTGCAACTAACAAAAATATCTAAAACGGATGGTTCCTATCACTTGTAGAACCTGATGTCTCTATTGGTAGTCTAGCGACATAAGCCTAATTTAGACTGGTTGAAAGACAAGTACTGTAGACAAGTGCACCCTTCCATCTTCAGACACAAGCCTTCTACCCTGCTGATCTTTGGCCGCAACAAGACTTATCTGAAAAGGAATGTAGTTTAAAAACAAAATCCTGAATCTTCACGCCCAGCTTCGTTATCACAGTCATTTTCAACAAGCCAATCCTGGAACCTTCAATGAAGAGTGTTGTCTACTGAATGCACAATAGACACATTTTAATATAGCAGATAATTTAAAGCTGCCCACCTCGAGGTGCATGCTGTACTGTCTTTCCAGCATTTAGTTTTATGTGCCGCAAATGCTTCCCATTGACACTCACATGACAATGGACACGGTGTCGTGTTTGTGTGTAGAAGCCAAGTTAAATACGCTGTTCTCAATTGCTGAACCATGTTATATCAAACATTCAAAAAAAGATTTTAGACAAAATGGTCTTTACTGTAATTCCAAACGTTTAAGTTCATTTATACAGACTACTATGCACTATCTTTATGTGTGTGTATGTGTGTTTGTGTGTGTGTGGTTTTGTGTGTGTGTATGTGTGTGTGTGTGTGTGTGTAAGTGTATGTGTGTGAGTGTGTGTGTGTGTGAGTGTGTGTGTGTGTGTGTATGTGTGTGTGTGTGTGTGTGTGTGTGTGTGTGTGTTTGTGTGTGTGCCTGTGTGTGTTGCAGCTAGTCTAATTGAGGCTTTATGATTATATATACCTTTTGAAACCGCAGAATTAGATTCTTACAAATGCTGTTAATACCCTTAATGTTTGCTGTAGAGAGTTGTATCTTTCATCTTGTAATACTGTCATGTTTCCTCCTGCAGTCTTAAGAGGTTTGAAGGAATTGGAATTGGAACGGAATTAATTATATCCGTCATGGTGGAGTTGGAAATTGGATTTCAATTCCACATTTTGTAATCGAATTGGAATTGGGATTTTGCGGACTTTTTCACAGCGTGACTTTTCATTACATCCCGTGTGCCGAACTTCATGATAGAGTAGACGAAATCGGACTGCGGAGACTAAAAAAGTGAAAGTAGAACATTTTGATACTCTTGTGCATCCGCGAAGTTCATGGTTGGTTTTAAGATTTATCAAATAGCACAAACGCTACACACACACACACACACACACACACACACANCTTGTTTACCTTTATACATAATAACAACATATGTCTTAAACCCAAACTAACACACATACACACACACACACACACACACACACACACACACACGCACACACACACACACGCACACACACACACACAAATAATATGGGTTTCAGCCTCTGCTACTAAGGATAGTAAACAGAGACCGTGCTTCTAAATCCCGAGCGATGACACCAGATCATAGAGATGGACACTCATATTCCCACACACCTCCCCAACCCCACCTCCACACCCACCCCNGAAGGAAGTAGAAATGTGAAACTGGAACTCATTATTTACCCTCACAGGATTGCATGACAAAACGCGTTATCCACGTTTGAATCTTTAGCTTATTCTGCACGCTTCATGTACTGGTAGGAGTGTTTAATATACCTGCATATTTCCACTCCAATGAACAACATATTTGATTTGTAATATAGTGTTCATTACATATGTCTCACGTCACCTGACGTTGTCCTTGGCAGTGCATATCACAGTACCATCGGTTCATAAAAACTTTTGCAGAAAACTATTTAAAAACCAATAGCGGGAGCGACTTTATTAGATTCCAACATATATAAATTACCCCTTCCAGACACAGTATTTTCATCCGCTCTCTGACAGATATATACCAATATTAGCAGGTAAGCTGTTTCCACCAACATCTTTCTTGCCTTGCATGCCTTTGCCTTGCCTTGCCTTGCTTTGCCTTGCCTTGCCTTGCCTTGCCTTGCTTTACTTTGTGTCGCCTGTCCTTTTATCTTTGTCCTTGAGCATCAGGTCTTGCTGTGTTGTCTCAACTGACCATTCATTAGCAGCTTGTCATAATCAATCCATCCATCCATCCATCCATCCATCCATCCATCCATCAATCCGTCCATCTATCCATCCATCCATCCATCCATCCATCCATCCATCCATCCATCCATCCATCCATCCATACAGCACGATTCATCATCTTCAGGAAATTGTAAGATTACTTCATGTTTTGACATCTGTTGTCGGTTGCAGCTTAAAGGGCCATTCAAAAAGCCCCCGGCATTGAATAAGCAAGCAGCGTGGCAAATTCCAGGTTTCACAATGAGGTAGGGACTACTTGAAATAACTAAGAAATTTAAGACATATACTTGTATAAAGTCATTTCCGCTTAATCGAACCCTCTTGGAAGTAATTATCCAATATTATTCATATACAAATGACATTTTGTTATATGGAGAGTATTTGCTATTAAGCTGAAGTTGTGCTAATCTCAATTGCGATTTAGCATCATGCACTACCTGAACTGGTTTGTATAAAGCGAAGATACCAGAATCAGAATATACCCTGTTCTTTATCTTTTAAGAAACTTGGACTGTTACAGGAGTATGATGTTACAGGTGCATTTCTGTTTGGCTGCTAGATCAGGGCAAATAAAGTGATGGATTGGATCATCCAGCTCATCCAGTCACAAACTACCTTTTCTTTCTACTAATGCAAGTGAACACCACCACTCGTTTCAAGGGGCAGATAGTGATTTGAGAGTCTTGATTTTGTTAAGCATAGCTAGGTGTTCCGGCATGTCATCAAAGTGGGATTCTAATTCATATCAATTTTATATGGCCTTCACTTTCATTTTTCAAGATCGGTGGACAGACAGACGAAATAAAAATGAGGAGGCTACGTCCAAAAGAGAGGACCCGATAAAACAAAAATATAATTTCACAAGAAGGTGTATTAAGGGG
>JAWQUT010000332.1:321302-339652 GCA_033807755.1 Ellobium chinense
GTCTGTCTGTCTGTCTGTGTGTGTGTCTGTCTGCCTGTCTGTCTGTCTATTCCTAACATGATAAACCAAAACTCAAGAAAACCATTCTTTCACATAAAATTCATATGTGAGTAAAAAACAGATGACAGGCCAGTTCTCTATCGAGACCGACAGAGTTATCACACCTTTGCATGACCATTTCTTTGTGATTGACAGATGACGGGAGCCCCTCTGGACACTAGTGGGATTCTCAAAGGCACTCTCGTCATTTACCTGAATCACTTTGGCTCTGATGATGACGCATGCAATGCCGACGTGAATGGTTTGCTGAACTATAATATTAGTGGAAACCAGGTCTGTACATGGTATTGTGGATCTTTCATTGAAATGATGCAGAAAATATTCAAATATGTTTTCTTTGAATGTCTTACTGTATATGTTTTCTTTCCCGCGAGTTTTTAATTTTCGCAAAATTTCGCGACTGGGCTTTTCTCGCGAAAACTACTTCCCACAGGAATTTTTAAAAAAAAGGGATTTCATTTTAAAAAATTGTTAAGGGATTTATTACTAGTAAAAATGTATGTAACAGGCAGTAACTCTCTGGAAAGCGCAAAATGATGTTATTTCTATTTACTACTCCTCGCTATTTGGAAATTTTCTATTATAGTTTCTCTGTCACAATACGAAATAAAAGGCCCTGCGGGCGTATACATAATCCATACGTTAGATAACGTATTGCGTTCACATCAGTGAACACTACTAATGTTTTGGAAGTTTCCCGTGGTTACCGCAATGCGTTTAACTAAGGTAAGGATTATGCATACGGCCACTGGAGGGTACCACTGTAAATTTGTCATCTTTCATGTCCACTTTCCCATCTGTTTTACCGCAGATCTACAGAAATGAACAGCGGTTCGAAACTTTTTTGGGGTATGGAGAAACAGTCAGTGACCCGCCTGCAGTGAATGCCTACATTGCCAACACTTTCGTCCAGCCAGAGGCCATCTCAACACCCAGCAAGTTAGAGAAGCTGACCGACTTCTTTATGAATCTAGGGGAATCTGAACTTTGTACTGGAACCCTGCTTGGAGGTAAAGTTCTAGAGAGAAGAGAGATATGGAGAGGGGTGGAGGGGGGATAGATGTAGTGGGTGGAATGGGGCTGGGGAAGGGAAATGGAGAGGGGGGTGCTATGGTATGTGGTATTTCAAGCTTCATATAAACTGTGGATTTTTTTTTCATCCCGTGATCAAGGGACCTTGTGTGGGTCAAGACCATAGCACAACTGTGATTACAAGTTGGCGTTAGAACAGCGAGCCATCAGGATATGTTACTATATTGATAGTTTTTTAAAAAAGAAAGTATACCCATCTTTATATCCTTATAATGTGTTCCTATAAAAAAAAAAATGTCACCTACATGCATGCCCCCGCATTTGAGCAAAAATGTTTGCTTTAACTGAAAAAATCACGTACTGTGGTCGATATTTCAGCACGCTCATTCCCCATTGGTCTCAGTCATTGTTTTCTTTTCTTTTGAGGTTATGAGAAAAGCAAAAGAATGAGACAGGGGCGGTTTAGCTTGTATAATTGGGATTTAATAACACATCAAAAGTCTACATTGTTTTATTAGGAATACATAGAAGATAAATGAAAAAAATAATAGTAATTTTAAAAATGACATACTTAGATGTGGAATGTCATTTGTCTGAAACAGCCCCGCTATTACTGACACTGACCCATAATTTACGTCATTAAGGGATCAACATTATAAGTCTACTTCGAAACAATGACCCTGTACAATTTTTGATCATCTGGACAAACCTCAAACTTCTATACCTGATCATTTACTTTAAAAGCATTCACTCTTCGAAAGGGATTGCCATGCCTTTGCAGTAAATTTGTGAAACCCTGCATGTTGTGACTTGTGGAGTGGCGACTGTAGCGATTAGCAATGACTGTGTAACAAATCTGAATACTGATGATGATATAGTTTTATGCATTATGTGCAGTGTTATTATTATTATATGTGTTTATCACCATGAATGAAATTTATAACACTGTATAGCATTTTAAAACATTATTCCTTCCAAGTTGGTATATAAAGGGTGGTTTTATCTTTTCTTTTTTTTTTTTATCTCTTTCCATGCACACAAAATGAATGGGTACAGGTGCGATCAAGAATGCCAAGCCCGGCTCGACTCCCGTTAACCCCGCTTTCCGCTCGGGCTTGCTTTCTCTGAGTTGCGGTGTTTCTTGGGACTACGCCACATCGCTGAACGATACCACGTACATTCATCGAGGAATGGAGATCGGAAAGACAATAAGAGAGGTAAGATTGGATATATTATATTTAGGCAGTGTGGGTCAGAGATAGTCAATGGTGGATAATATCGTTTCTGAGTAAGGATACTCTCGATACTTTTAGGAATTTCGATTCAGTATTGGAAGTATCGAAAGTGTCGGAATCATCGAAACCTGCAGTGTATCGGCGATTTCGTTTCCACGGACACCAGCATGGCCGAGACAGTCCATTCAAGTTATTATTTTCATAGTCGGACCTAGACATTTTGGACCCACCAGTTCGGAGCATTCCTTTTTAAATTTTCATCAGACTTTTCAATAAATCTGTGATTATGGCAATGAGTAATGGTGTGCACTGCAACCAAGCAAAATGTAACTTATGTGGCTGTTTTGTTTTTTTCCTAAATAAGTCATTGTTATGACATGAACACTTCACGTTTGTTCTTTCAGTAGGTGAACAAATTATTGGCCTAGCTATATTCTGGGCCGAGAGGACAGGAATCACATCGTGCACTGGGGGGAAAAACAAAATGTGAGAAGTGAAGAACTACTACCTGATTAAACTACTGTGACTGACAAAAACTCATATTAAATCCACATTTACTAACCATTATCCATAAAATCCGTGATTTTGTGTAGAGAAACGGTTTTATTTTCGATTTTCTAAGCTCATCATCCTCGAGGGGGAAGAATGCAGCACTTTGGTGTTCAATTTTGCATAGAAATCTAACGCAGTCATGGGGGTAAACTGTACACTTGCACACTATGTAATGTGCATTGCAGTCTCTGGAAAGGATAGTGCCTCTCTTTAATTCTTCTAAACTTTCATCTGTTCTCAGGTTGGCAAGGGAGTCTACTATAATGAGTGCGACGAAGAGCTGATCGACTGGAAGGAATTGTTCTGGGGGAGTATGGATAATTATTGCAAGTAAGGAGGAATGAAAGAAGAGAAGATTGGAGGATAACAACAACAACAATAATGATAATGAATAATATTAATGATAATGACAGTAATGACAATAAGGAAAATGAAAAAGAAAAAAGAAAATGACAAGAACTGTTATTAACCCAGTAGGGAAATTGTTTTACAGTAACATAGAATGTTATAAATCTTATTCATAAATCATACACAATGAACACCATACATCTTACATAAGTACACAATAATGCAAATTAAAATAATTATAAAGTCATTGCTTGTCGCCGGAAGCAGCGTCCTGGTTCCCCCAGCTCTGAATCCAGGCACGCGTTTCAGAAGCAAATCTTACACCTTATAATATAGTCTAGTGCCTGTGGTTTTTTGTTTTTTTTTGGTTACAGATTGGTTGCTATCAAGAAGAGAGTAGATCCGGATAATTTCTTGTGGTGCCATAACTGTGTGGGTTCCGACTTCCAGTGCAGCTGCAACAATTACTGGTGGGAACCAAACACCCTATCGTAAACCACAACAACGGGGTACAGAGCTGCTCCTTCCGTGCACATGTATGATTTTCTGGACATGTATGGGAAGTCGCCACGACATCAACGGGTGGTGATCGGCGAGTGGTATCTCCATGAAATTGTATCTGGCTAGTTTTGTTCCCACGACGATTTCAGTCTGTATAGTCTATTCTATTTGAATATGTGGGGAATCTTAGGCAACTAGACTAAAATAGTATGAACTCTACTTATAGTCCGTAAATTTTAAAATCAAATGACCGATAAATCACTGGTTTCCTCAAAAAATGTTTGATGACGTTCTTTTATTTTAGGAATACAACTTTTGTTGCATCTTATGAAAATGATATTATGCGCCAGATGTTCCATTCAGATTCATAAAGTCCATCACAACATGAAATTGTGTTTCAAACATAAGAAAAATCCATCTAGCTTTTTTTTGTTGTTTTTTATTTAAATTTCAGGAAATAATGGTTTGTTGGCCTATTTCTAGATTTACGGACTAGATTTCATGATTCAAGTACGTTGATATTTTAGTCTATACAATCTAGTCTATTTGAAATTGTGGGGTTCCCTTAGGCAGATAGGACCAAAAACATGAAACCTATCTGCGTTGATGAAGTTCGCTTCCCTGAGTACGAATATTGCGTTTACCCAGCTGGATTTCTTTGATTAACAGTGGTTATCATCTTTGATTCCTAAATTTGGCTAAAACAGCGAAAAGTAAGATACAGTCAGAAAAATAATGGCCTATTACTAAATAGTAACTTATGGCATAATCAATGTCTCTATATAAAAAGTCAACAGATGGACACCTAGACGTCATGATCCAAGTGTGGCACAGCTCCTAAAGAGTGTCTGGACATCAAAGGGCCATGCTAGGCGTGAGGGTCTCCTGCTGAAGATCACCTTCTATCTCACGCTTCGAATATGGAAGTGTTCTATCAATCTTCATACTATGGCGAAAAACAATCATATCGATCTACAGATTACACCAGCACATACTATAGATGTTTACATTAGAAAAAGCAATAGATGACTTTATAGTGTGGCATAAGGTGGATGACTGAATGATGTTCTGTACTCGATCTGTCCACTCAAAACTGTTTCCAAAATCAGATAGTGAACTGACCGTCATTGTCTCTCCCAATGTAAATAGACTATTATGTATTTCGGTTATAAATAATAGTTTATGCCCTTGTGCCTTCTCCATCTCTAAGTAACTGTCTATTTTTGTCATCTACAGCCCTTACCTTTCTTTTCTTCTTTTCACTCTGCTGTCTAATACTCATTTTTGCTATACGTTGGTCTGATGAATATAACACTAGCCTTTGAAATGTTGCAATAACATTTTAATAGCCCTACTCTTTTATCCTTGGATTATTCCTGCCTCTTGTTTTTCGTTTAGAGGGCGATGGATTTTTTTATATATATAAATAGTAAATTGAATTCTTTTAAGCATCCTTAGGCTTTCGTACCTTTTGTGATTTTTATGTTCATTATTTCGTATTACGTGTGCTGTAACTGAGCTCTGGTGTGCAATTCACAGTATTTTTACAAATGTACCTCAACATTTTAGCAACTAGTTCATAATTATCATGTAATGTATAAAACTGTCCTGTTTTAGAAGGAACGCCCCTCTCCACTTACAGAGAGGCCCCTGTTGTTGAAAGATATCTTATCTTTGTAAAGCGCTTAAAGCCCACTGTAGATGAGGCACTATATAAATGTGAAAGCAGTTATTATTATTAGCATTATTATTGGTATTACAGGAAAACCCTTGAGATATGAGTTACACATTATTAGTGAAGGTAACAAAACTTACGGAGGGCCTTGTGTGTGTGTGTGTGTGTGTGTGTGTGTGTGTGTGTGTGTGTGTGTGTGTGTGTGTTATCTCTCTCTGTTTCCCTCTATCGTAATGAATGAGATTCCAAGCCTTCAGCTTTCAAGTAGAAAGCTATGAATGAAACGAAAGGAAATTAAAGAGATTGGAAGAGAGGAGTGGAGTGGGACCAAACAAAATATGTTAAGTTTTGTTATGAAATATTTAGTTTATAGATGTGTTGTTATGACTCCTGGCCTCAAACATGGCCGACTCATGGTACCAGACGATTTCTGGGAAATAGCTTTCTGCGGGGCTTCTTTAATTAACGGTATGAATCGTACATACAAATTCTTCAGGAACATTACTGATAACTCCTCTCCCCCCCCCTCTNCTCTCTCTCTCTCTCTCTCTCTCTCTCTCTCTCTCTCTCTCTCTCTCTCTCTGTATGTTTCCTCTCTCTCTTTCTCTCTATCGTAATGAATGAGATTCCAAGGCCCATCAATCCCAAAATCCACCCCTGTGTTCTCTATGACTAGTAACAAAATGCACAGTGTTGTAGAATATAACCTTGTGGGATGAATAAAAAAAAATCCGCAAGAATTAATGTAAATTACTTGTAACACTAAAGCAATTTCTCTTGGTATTATACTTTTGTTGTCAAATAGAATTCCGCTTATCATCTCCGAACGGTTCAGAAAGAATCGAAAGATCTTATCGATGAGGTAATATAATAATATAATAATTGTGTGGCCGCATGGGAAAACCTGTCCGATCTCGCAATGGGTAATTTTCAGCTAGGGTCTTAAAAAGTTGAATTTTTGACTTGCCAGGCCAAATTTAGATTTCTGCGCAATCAGATGGTTCATTCATTTATCTTTTATCTCATATAAATTCTGTTAATAAAAATCAGAAGTGTTTTAATGAGGCATCCTTCGCTCGAAAGCGTGGTTAAATAGACTTTAATCTCAATTTCCTCAAAATCTATATATTAAGGTAAGTTTACAAATGTGTTCATAACTTTGGACATAATAACTAATAAAGACACTGACCTCAAATGAAGTGTAAAATGTTCAAAGCATGAATGGAGATTAATGCTATATCAATAACTCAGGTTTCATATCTCTTGGAAAGATGTGAAGAGTTTTCCCATGCACCCACACAAAATTTTGTCATAACGAGCACATTTCCCGCTGCCTTGTTAAAGCAGTTCCATCTGATCATTGCCATCCGAAATAAAGCCCCACCATCAAATCATCCTTGGCCACTCCTTCGACTCATATTCATTTCTGAAAAAGTATACGTTTTCATGTACATATTCTTTACCGTAATCTTTAGAAAGACAGTAGACTAGCGATCTACAAGTTTAATATGCAGTATGAAATGTTGTACCTGTGAAACTGGACAAGCGGCGCCTCCAAGTGAAGCGTGTGCCTGCATTCTAACTAGGGAGGTGTCCCATCATGCCACTGCTCTCCACTTATGTCCAAGGCCACCTTTAACAAATCCTGTTTACTTGTTACTCCCTAACCTCCAGGCAAAATATAAAAAAAAATGCGTTTTGTTATACTGCCATGCATGAAAATATGCCGCTATATTTTTAAACACCCATTATTTCTCTGTCGATCCCGATCTGCTTTTGAATTCAAAACTTAGGGAGGAGCCCCAACGCGGGGAGCCGATTCAATGCATATGAAAGCTTTGAAATAAATTTTAAAAAAAAACCAAAAACAGACTATAGGATCTTTACGCACAATCTTAACAGGGTATGACTGGCCCATGAAAAACAATCTTAAGAGTACATTATTGCACAGCCATACGCCCTTGACTTACCGCCGCTCAGGACACCCCAGATCACAACGAAAACAACATACCCATAACATGTTGTAGGGCGGGAACGCACCAGGCACACTTTTTTTTTCTGCAATTTTCTGAACATTTCTTTAGACAACTGAGAGCTTGCCCACTATCCTTGGGATCTCTTACAATCGGAAGAATTATATTGGTGCAGCGGTGCTGAGTGCATCCTTAATAGAGTTCATTTAGCATGCAGAGTTATTTGAGAACTTGCGCATTAACCTTGGGATCTCTTACCATCGTAAGAATTACATTAAGTCTGCATACTGAATGCCACTAACGGTTGCACTAATGTAATTCTTACAATAGTAAGAGATCCCATCGTTAATGCGCAAGCTCTCAAATGTAATCATTACGATGGGAAGAGATCTCATCGAACATGGACAAGTTCTTAATGTCACTGCGCTGTAGCTCTAATACCACCAGACCCTGTCGCTTTCTTGGTTCACTGGGCAAATGAAACTAAGCTGTTATAATTATTTGAATACATGCATTCCAGCTTGTGCAGATTTCCATAATAGCACACGGTAGAACTTTACACGTCGGGCTTGCTTATTTGTTCCACTTTTCTTTCAATAGGCTTGTGCCCGATAGTTCCGGGATATTTCACGACCTGCCCCAGTTTAATATTTTGTTGTTATTATTAGTCTGTATATTCTAGTCCCTTCACCACACCCAAAGACCTGGTTATGGGGTAGAAATGACAAGAATAGGGTTTAATGATGATGTGGTATAAGAGCTTAAAATAAAGTTAGGCAGGGCGCTCGTAAAATGAGTGGCTTTATGTCATAGTTGATACCATAATAATATGAATACCCACGCCAACAAATGAAAGGACGAAAAAAGTGTATGTATGTGTGTGTGTGTGGGGGGGGNGGGGGGGGGGGGGGGGGTTGAAAGGGAGTATGGAGAGAAAAAGGAGAGAGTGGGGAAGACAGTGAGGACAGAGGAAAGGGGGATGGATGAAGAGAGGAAGGAAAGAAAAAGATACAAAGAAGAACGAAGGTAAGAACAATGAAAAAAGAAAGGATGGAAGAAAAGAGTAATGAGGAAAGGAATAGGCAACATTTTACTGCGAATTGGAAAGGAAGAAAGGAAGGAAGGAAGGAAAAACGGAAGGAAGGAAGGAAGGAAGGAAGGAAGGGATACAAAACAGAGAAAACAAATGCGAAAAAAAAAATAGTCCGTTCAAGTTGTAAGCTTTCCAGTAGAGCGTGAATAAGCAAGCGAACATCCGCTTACGTTTAAAATGTTGAAAAGACAGTATTCTCTTATCTGAATACTGTTGCGCTTAAGCGAAAGCCGCGATTACAAAGACTGTGATCAATGGGAACTAAGTACACAAATGAGGGTGTCCTACCTGCAAGACACTGAGGTATCCTTCGGACCCAGACTAAAATAGAACTTGATTCATTTGAGACCTGTGGCCTTCCGTTTATTTCGGTAACCACGGACAACCACCAAAATATTGGGAGTGTTCAAATAGTTAACGAAATATGCAAATTAAAGTAAGGAGTAGGCACACGGCCACTGTTTCTCTGCATACCTTGCATTGTATTGAAAAGCACAGAGCCAGACACGTCGTCCACAAGCATAAAGCATGTCTTGTTCGTCTTCTGAGCTTAGACGTAACAATTATTTATGCATTATTATATTAAAGTATTTAAAGATGGGCTGTGGGGAAAAAGCCTCAGGTGAAAAACAGGAGTTGTTGAATTGTCTAGTACGCTCAAACTTTTTTCCACGGCCAGGTATGCACTGACAACGGCTGATGATCGCAGTGGGAACCCTTAGAATAAACTCAAAACTGATTTTTTACACTCTCTTTATGTTGGCAATATCCATATTAGACTATATAACGTGACATATCATAAACATAAAGTTCGAAGAAAACCGATATTGTAACATTTTTACTAGCACAAAGAGATCTAATTGCTAAAAAAAATGTCAAGATCTCACGGGGATACTTCACTCTTCCACTGTGGGCTGCAAGACAGATACAAGGTCGAGTTTGTCCTGTTGTAGGTGGTGGTCTTAGAACAACCAACCAACCAACCATCTACTCACCAAACAACCACCCACCCACCCACGCATCCACTCACCAACCAACCAACCAACCAACCAACCAACCAACCAACCAACCAACCACTCACCAACCAACCAACCAACCAACCAACCAACCAACCAACCAACCAACCAACTCATTAATTCAGGTGAAAACTTCAACTTCTCGTTGAGGTAAAAACTTGATTGCGCAATTTGCTTACCTATTCTACACAGTGAATAAGACGGTAAAGGGGAATTTCTTTAACCCATAAGAATGTTCTAATCCCTTTGCTACGTCATGATTTTCAAGTGCTGACGTCACCAAATAACCATAAGCTATATTAAGCCTGTGCATAGGTTTGTTTGAGTTATTAGTTTACAGAGCTTCAGAACGAATATACGGCTATACTGCGCCCATGAAAGTGGAAATAGTTCTTTACATAGGACATAAGACGCGGAGGTTCGTTGAATACGTCATGGGAATACTATCTCCGGAACGTTCACATAATGCGTCCAATCGCTGTTAGGATCACAGGATTAGGGTGTATATTATGTACGTCATACGTTATGAAGGGGCTAAGGAGCTTCCTAAGACATGAAAATGACATAACTAGAGGAGCGGGTCTTGAGAAAGAACAAGTATTGTTAAATATCTTTCTTTCTTAGAAATCTTTTTGTTTTGCCTCCCCCTCCCTGCATATTTTTCTTTTCTTTCTTTCTTTCTTTCTTTCTCTCGTTCTTTTTTTCTTTCTTTCTTACTTTCGTCACTGTATTCTTCCCATCCTCTCGCCATTTTTCTTTCACCTTTTAAAGGGCTAATCACAATAGAATATTCATGATCGAAATCAAAAGACCGGTGTCGTCACACGCGAACCGTTCCTCATTGTAGACAGAAGCGGAAGTAGTAGTAGTAATAGCAAACGCACTACCTCCTTTCAGGTGGCCTGAGTGTGCGGGGTGGGGGTTGGGGTTGGGGTGTGGGTCGGGATGGGGGTGAGTGAGGACCTGAACAAACTGTAAGAAAAATAACGTTATAAGAAATGCAAACGTAACGTAATGTAAGAAATTTTTAGGAAATGTAATGCCTGAGATGAGGCAATAGAAATGAAAATAATAAAAAGCAGCAAAACCCTAAATACCACCTGCTGAGCGTCATTCCTTTGGTCTGTGGTTTTCAAATAGTGAGCTCACCTTAGCCTAAAAATACTCTGTCCTCAAGCTGAAATTAAAAATCCTGTCCATACAAGATTTAAAGTAAACATACATTGCGATGGATCCTTTCATGCTTCGCTTGCGGCATTCTTTAAACAAATCCATCGCTATTGGCTGAACCTATTTGCATTTAGATCCGTATTTCTAAGCAAGGCAAACATGAAGAGCATGACCAATAATATGAGGTATATATTTTATGCGTGAAGAAACTGCACCTAGATCAGTTCACAGTTATGGTCTGGGGATACTACGATCCTATGAGAATGTAAGTCATATTCTTATAGATATAAGGTTTTCAAGCATAATTAACTATGTATAAATTATATATATATTATATAAGCCCTATATATAATCATAATTAGATTCTTTGAATATATTATCTTTATGTACGATAAGTATTTTGAGGTTTTCTTCAATCAATCATTGCAGTAAGTTAGTAAGTTGATAATGGGCTAGTGCAAGAGCACGTACAGTCGTATCCCATTAATCCGAACCATTGTATTTGTTCGAGTTATCGAATTTTAGGTACTATCGGATCACACCATGTTCAAAGTAAGAAAATAGTAAAGTGAGAACTACCTATTCATATGATTCTCATTTCAGTTTCGAAAAACTAATCAGGCAAAATCTGTTCTCATTTTGGTGTAGTTCATTGAATGAATGAATGAATGCTCAATAGAAGGGCACTGGGTAAAAATGGAAATAGAGGAAGTGAAAATCAGATCCACCATTTTTTGCTACGGAAGATCAACGTTGCTGAACGATGCTTTGATTACCTTTAAATGTCCTTACATGCATACCTCCGTAGCTAGCCTTGAAAGATATCTCTAGTTCTCTGTTTGTTTGGTGTCACCGATGGGGACGACACAGTGTGGGAAAAGAGTTTTTTTTTTCTTTACGTTTTTAACCCAAATGGACTGGTTCAAGGCAGGGGATACCTCCTACATTATTTTTACTGTTACTCTATTTCAGTTTTTAAACCATATGCACTGGCTTAAGATTGTAAACCCCTTACTCGTGACCCAGATTTTTTTTTTTTTTTTGAGACATGAGATCTCAAAACTTTATGCCGTTAAGGGCCTGCCCAAGTCTAAATCTGGCCGCGCTAGACTAATTTTCTGAGTCCTTCCTTAACTGCGTGCTTTTCATTAAGTATTTCAAGTTCTGTACACACCCTGTACACAGTGTGGTCTATTCAAGTGAATCTTGATATGGGCAACAATATTTACAAAAAGACATCTTTTCTCCTCACCAGCCCATGTCCGTTTACGTACATTTCGAAACAACTAAAATGCCCATCCCCTCGGAACCGAATCTGCTATATATACAGTACATTTGTTAGAAAGATGGGTTAAAATTAGAACATGCAATGCTACTGACAATGCGTCACGCAGCAGAGTCTAACTGCTAGCGCTGTGAAAGCGAACGGCTCATTAGCCCAATGGACTTGAGAACCAAGGATTTGGTATTTCATCCATACTTTTTTTTCTTTGTATTGACTAAGGAAGAAAAAGAAATAATACATAGTCTTTTCAGTAATAATTACACGTCATCTCTTATCTCCGACTTCATTAAACGACACGAGTTCCCTAGAAGGCAAAATAAAGATAAATTTACTATAGACAGCAAATTTGCTTCCCTAAGAGTACGGACACTGCTCCTTAAAGTGTCCATTGTTTTCTTTGGTTGTAATGTTCTCTTTTCATACCCTATTCAGAATAACCTATCACAAAGTACTTTCTAGTTTCTCCATCCTCATCACTGTCAGTATGAGTCCGAAGTCACATGTAAGGAAAGGGGTAAGAGGTTGCTGCGATTCCCTAAACATCACAATTGATATCATTGCATATCGCAACATCTGCAGTGCTGTTAATTTTTCCTAAGTGGTATGGGCCAGAGAGGGAATGTAGACTGGTCAGCTTTTCAGACAATCTGTCCTTAAAAGGAGTTTAATTTGTGTCTTTTCGCAAGGTTCAATAGATTTTGGCATCTTCAAACCCCAGGGACTCACACCAGCCAGAGGACCCTGAGGTGTAACATAATGACAACTGGGTGTTTGATGTTATTCACGTGGTCATTTCTCGCCGGTGTTATTTTAGCAGGTAAGTGAAAGGGGTCAATGAGGATGGCGAGGCCGCAGGAATTAAGAATGGTCTGCAGTTATTTTGAAAGATCAGTAGAAAATAACTTATTGTGCTCATTCGTTACTCACCGCAGTTATTGTTCGACACTCTAAAAAATCGCTCTTTATTAGTAATAGTATGTATCGCAGCATCTTCAGTGCTGCTCATTTTTTTCCTAAGTGGAATGGGCCGTAGAGGGATTGTAGACTGGTCAGCTTGAGTACTTCAGTCACTATTTTAAATCTAATGGTTCTTTCTCTTTGACTATTATTAAGATACGAAATTGCCAATGATTTTTTCGACTGTTGGTTTTTTAAGGTTTGAATCCGTAATTAACATACCCAGGGGTACCATGCCAAAATACGTTCCACACATGTTGTTTAACATTTCCTCCAACTTTTGACATATAGGGAAAAAACTTAAGATCAATTAGATTTTGAGCACTTTGGGATTGAATCAGGCTACCCAATATCTTATATCTTTTCACACAGTAAACAGAGTGACAACCACACATTTTATATTAATTTGAGTAGCTAAATTTCACCTGTTCTGAGTCTACAAAAGATATTTGCACATATCTAAACCTTTAAACTTCAATCAGTTAGTCTCTTTTCCCCCTCCCCATGGCATGGCCAATTTTCGAATTTTATAGAGACTATTTAAAATTGCATAATTTTTATGCTAGGTACTATTAGCGTCATAAACTCTAAATTGACGTTAAACAGAAAACAGCGAGCAAGAACACTGCCCTGTCTATCTCCAATCATTTTTTATTTAATGCAAAATAGTTCTGATGATGATAAAATGCACTTAATGGTATGTTCTCTAATGTGTGTGTTTTTGTTGTTGTTGTTGTTGTTGTTTTTTATTGTTTAAATTCTCTTTTTTTCCTCATCCTTATAAATTGTAACGGAAACGTTAATGTTTCTCAAAATTCATTTGTAACGTTATAAGCTTCATTGTATTGATCTTTCACCTAATATGGGCAATCATCAAGTCATGACTCAGTGATCAAGTTTAAAAACAGCTCATTATATATTTCTTAACTAGATATTTCCAAATCAGTTTCATACAAATTTATGAAGTAAAGTTTAACAAAAGTCCTGAGAACTGCACACCAGTAAATGATTGACATTAATGGAAATGATGAAAAATAAATATTTCAGATAGTGCAGGATGCTGGATGCTTGAAGTAAATCAGATTGCCATGTATATATAAAGGTCCTTCAAACTGCACTGGAAACGGCAAACATTATACTAAAAGTAAAGGGATATTGAAACTTTGTTCCGAATTTTTTTTTTAAAATTCGAAGCTCCCCTCATTAGACACTAAAATTACAGTTTTTAGTTAACTATCGTGCTTGGTGAAATTTATATAAGTTAACAAATCTATATGTCAGAATTTATGTTTGTTTTCAAATGGCTAAATAAGACAAGATAAGATAAGATATAACTTTATTATCCAATGTCTGGAAATTTGCTCTCATGACATGTTTGACAATAATAGAATACATTAATCCAAATACATAAATGACATCATTACACCCATCCACGACTACAAACACACACACACACTCACATATTCACACACATACGCGCGCGCGCACACACACACACACACACACACACACACACACACACACACACAACACACACACACACACACACACACACACACTCAAAAGTTACCAGCCACATCATTATAATAATATACCACGTTCAGGAACTGTTGCTAATGCGAATGGCGAATGGTAAAAGTGATCGCCTGTATCGCTCTCCATATGTGTTCTTAAGTATAGTATACGTCCACTTCTTAGCGATCTTGTTATCTGATGGTACAAGGGATGGGAGCTGTCGTTTTCAATTGATTTGAATATTTGGTTGCATGACTGTGTGTATAAATCAGCAAAATGTAGTTAAATGACAAGCTTTTTTTTCATAATAGAGTTGTTGAGTTTGTTCTTATCCTGCTTCCTTGTATTTCCTACCCAGACTGTAATACAAAATGAGATGATACTTTGTATAGTGATTTATAAAACGTGTCTTCTCTTTTTCTTCTTAATGTGGTTGATTTTATCGCGAAAGTTATAACTCTTGTTTCATTCTATTGATAAAGGCCTTAGAGCCGATACGTTTAGATGTAATTTTCGGTCGTAATTCTTTACTAGATTTTTAATAAATTCCTTGAATTAAGGTTGAGCTTTTACTTTTTCTCAGTTATAAGACATGTGTATAAGTGTTCGATCAAAATTAAATGATTTTAGTTTCCCCATGAAATACATTCTTTTGTTTGTCTTAACGTGAACTGAGGAAGCATGGATGTGCCAGTCGAGTTTATAGTGCATGTGCGTTCCTAGATATTATAAGACTTAACTCTTACAACATTTTCATCGTAGATGTTATGCAGCGGGAGTGGCGTTCCGTTTGTTCGAAAATAATAACCATTTCCTTTGTTTGTTTTTTTTTTACGTTTAACAGTAAAAAGTGTTCTTCACACCACCGAGTACACCACTGTATAGTTTTTAAGTAAACTTCTTCATCTCATGGGGCAGAAATCAATCCTTGTATGCTGATGTCATCTGCAAATTTTGTTACAAAAATACTTGCGAGTTGGCTCTTGCACTCACGTGTGTAGATAGTGAAAAGGGCAGGTGACAGTACGCAGCCTTGCGGCGCGCCTGTATTTGTGGAGATAACAGATGATGTGAAATATTCTGTCTGGACCCTTATAACTTGTGCTTGCTTTCTTCTTAACGTACTGAAGTCGATGGAGGAGAAAATCCAAAACCCATGCAAAAATATGGTATGTAATGAGGGAATTCTAGTGACCAAAGCATCTCGAGTGGCTTAAGCCTATGCTGATTATAACACTCTACTTTTGTTATCTGCAGTTATCTATAGTCAAGTTGTCATTCAGTGTACTCTGCTCATCTGATAAAAGGTATGGGTTTTATCGAGTATTTCGTAAACAAATACAGTCAGAGGAAAACTAGCGCAACAATATTGTAACGTAGATTTCTGCAGTATGAGCCACTGAGCACATGTGCTATCAAAATTTGATACAAAGGATCTTGTGATGTCAGTGGCAAAGTAGTATCACCAGATAGTTAGTGACCCAGTCATAATATAATCAACGCACGGCGTGGCCTCGTTGGAGATTTTTAGACTGGAGTCTCCTTGGAACAGTTATACTACACTATTTCCTTACAAACGGGGTGATAAGCGGACATTGTACAGAATGATGTAGAGAACGAGACGGACACATTCCAAAAAGTTTACTATTTTGAGGAAAGAAGGGGAGGGAGGGGCTGATGTTGATAATCCAATAAATGCAAAGAGAAGATGAAAAGACAGAGTGAGGCAGAATGGGTGGGACTTGAATCCTTGAATCCATGTGTTGACGTTCCCATGACCATTGCCACAGTTGGTAAACATATCTCCACCAGTGCAAATATTGTTTTCTTTTCTTAATTTGCTCTCAGCCTACAGATTAGAAGAGGCTTTCTGTAGCGACATGCTTGTACCGCAAAGATAGGCCAATCTGTCAAGGCCTTCATAAATCGTAGTTTATCTTTCCCCTTCCCACTTCCCCTTCCCAATTACCTACCGCAGGGATCTTTTTCATCACAGGTCACGTACAAAACAAGGCAAGCTAAGTAAGACGTCATGTTTTGAACATCCAGATAAAGATAGAACACACATAAAAATATACAAGAAGTGATTGTAACACACATTTGTCACTGAAATTCTAGGACCCTTTTTTTGTGTGTGGAGGGGGGGTGGGTTACCGGTTGTTGTTGTTGTTGTTCTTGTTGTTGTTGTTGTTGTTGTTGTTGTTTTCTCGCCATGCTGAGAACTGTTTCTCTCGTTTGTTCTTTCGTTGCCAATTTTTTAAAAAAAAGGTCATTTTGCATGAGAACTGCCATGTATTTATTACCTCAGTCAGGTCCTGATGATTTTTGTTAGGAGGTTCATTAGTTGTTCACTCTAGTCGCACACTGCCCTAGGGTAGATATAAACATTATTCAATATTCGTATCTCAGGAATGAGTAATGTGGAGCTAAATGGAATGTAATGTCTAATGAGAAGGATTAAACTTAGAGAACAAACGAAATGCTTTGTAGTGATATGCAGAAATGCATGAAACCTGGTGGTGAAGTAAAGATTGTACTTGAGATAAAGTTGTCCTAAAGTCAAAAAGAAAAAACAAAAAGAAAAAAAAGGCACTATCTAGCATTATGGTGTGCAATTTTGCAATGCAAAATGTACTGAAATAGAAAAAGGCAAAGCGCATCACAGTCATGCACAATGATTTAGAATGGAAGTTTTGAATCCCCATAATGCCTGTCTCACTCCAAAGCAACTCCGCCTCCTACTGGCTCTGCCTCAGAGTGTGGCTCTCTCAGTGATATCTCCGAGATCTTGTGGACGACGGACACGGCACGTCTGAGTGTCGGTGACGTCATGACATTGTTCCCAAACGTGACGAAAGTGACGGATGCCAGCATAGCTGAAGCCATTTCCAAGGCGGACCCCTCTACTTTGCCTGACATTATCATCAATCTTCAGGCTGGTAAGGGACCCTCGGCCAGCAAACTCTTTCAGGTAGTGATCATGTGGTCTTCTCTGTTGGCTGTTGGTTATCTGGGTCACTGACAATTTACAAAGGAGGTAAATTTCCGGGGTCACGGAACAACTGAGGAATAGATTTACGGGGTCACTGAAAATCTAAAAGGAATGAGTATCGGGTTACTGAATAAATGAGGAAGTAGATTTATAGGGTCATTGAGTAAATAAGGAGGTAGATAAGGTCAATGAATAACTAAGGAAGTACATTTCTGGGGTCACCGTATATCTAAAGGGTCACTTAATAACTAAGGGAGTAGAGTTATAGGGTCAATGAATAACTGAGAAAGTAGATTTTAGGGATCACTGAAGGAATACGGAAGTAGATTTTCGGGGTCATCGAAAGACCAAAGAGGCTGATCCATCTATCCATCCATCCATCCATCCATCCATCCATCCATCCATCCATCCATCCATCCATCCATCCATCCATCTATTGTCCCCTCTCCTCCCCTCCTCTTCTAATCTCTCCTTAAGACTCATCCCACTTTTTTTTTTCATCAACCCACCTGTTCTTCTGTCCACCCTTTCATCCTACGGAGGACCTTTCGCTCTCTCTTTGGCATTACGTTTTAACAAAAGTAATAACACACTTTCAGCGCGTTGACATGGACATCTCCAACTACGACTACGTCACATCAAGGAACTTACTTACCAGGCTTTACCTATACTACACACCAACTGCTTTACAGTTTGATGGACTCGTAGATCCAAAAGTCACATTCATAGAAGAATTCCTCAGTCATGTCACCACCAAGAGCCCTTTGCTGCAAGAGCTGGAGAAGTACCTCGTCTGTCGTGGCTTTATCTCCGGTGAACCATCTGCCATGGGGATGTTCAATCTCCTGTTTGGCCTGTGGTTTGATAACTACAGACGCTACCCTGACGTGGAAGGGAGTAGCTGGGACAGTAGTGGCTTTGAGAACACGTTTGTAGGAGAGTACAG
>JAWQUT010000332.1:355697-374478 GCA_033807755.1 Ellobium chinense
GGGGGGGGGGACTGCTGAGCTAGACCCCTTGAAGAAAGATAAAAAGCGAGGGCTATCACAATCGCAAACGGTCTACTTTATCTCGTTTTGTCTGCAGAGTTGTCTCGTGTTTCTCATTGGCGACTTAAATTAGACTGAAAAGATAAAAGTGATACAGGTTTCAGGCACCTATTATAGGCCAGATTACTTGATTGTGTACAACCCTACCAATCCGCTAATATATAAAATCTCACCCCCCCCCCCCCCCCCCCCNAAAAAAAAAAAACCCATCTTTCTGGGGCCTTGCCAGACATAATCAGATTGTAGAAATATGTAAAAAGATTTGTGAATTAAAGCATCCACTTTTAAAGTTAAAGGTACAGTTTGAGCTTTTAAAATCTTATAAATAAAATATGTCAAGCCCATAGTAGTCCGCGGTTAAAACCAACCTAACGAAAAAATAGGTGACCAAGTCAAAAGGAGAGGTGACTATTTTTGAAAACTTTTTGGCATTCACTCCCTATTTTTTTCCCCTTGAAAGATCTGGGAAAATAAGTTCTTTAACCTCCACGTGAAAAAAAAGAAACATTCCGAAATCACAGTAGAATTTGTAGACCAACACAATCACAGGGCTGAAAGAAAAGACAATAGGTACGATCAACCTACTGGTCTAGGTTAAAGTGTGTGGGGAGTGGGAGACAATGTATATTATAGGGCTCACCTATGCTGCAAAACACAAGAAAATGACACGGGGCTCATAGGTCTTTGTGAGGTGCCTGGTCCCTTGGGTCCTAAACAGACGCCGGACCCTTAGGTTACTGCGCCATGTTAAGTTATGGGCAGTATTGATTCGAGTATCGATACGTTCAATGCATTGGAATTTCGACTCACCACCGCACATATTGGAAGCATCGAAATCATGAAAATGCATATCTAGAGCTAAGTATCGAGTCGAAATCCAATCGACACTTTCGATAACTAGAGCTTGAAGACTGAGTATGGTGCTGCTTATATATATATTCAAGTATCAATTCATCAGTAAAATCCATATCACGCCTTGGTCATGAGAAGTACAGAAAGGTTAGTGACCCCGCTACAGATGTCAGGTACCAAAATCTACACGTACTACGACCTAATTCGTGCATAAGAACATGAATGCAAAGAGTGTGTTTAAGTAGCAATAGTACTAGAGGCGACATACTATTCTGGCATGGACCAGGTGAAAATGAATTAATGGTGTATCGAGTCTTTTCAAGTTCAAACGTGTGGTGATTTTCGATAAGGCTAGTAAGAATAAAAGAAGGACCACCCTTTGCTTGGGAGTGCTGTGTTGTACAAAACCGTGCAGCAGTCACCAATAACATAAACAATGTAAGCGTGAGTGAGCGAGAGAGAGAAAAGAAGAGAGAGGAGTAGAAGAAGAGGAAGAAGAGGAAGAAAAAGAAGATGAAAAAAAAAAAAACCAACAAACGTGATTTTTTTTTTCTTGTCATGATTTATTTCACGCTATATTAGGCTTACATTTGCAACAATATGGGCTTGAGGATGGAGGTTACAATAAATGAAAATTAACAAATTTAACAAGATTATTAGCAAGCTTAAGAATAATTTTAAAAGGTACAAAATTAAATAAGCGATGAACAAGAGAACACAAACTCACAAGTACAACTGAAGACACTTTACAACACAGACTTGACATGCAAATTGAATTACTTGATAAAATGTTGGTAGCGTAATTATTTTACAAAGTACGCCTAAACAAAAGCTTTCAACCCAAAATAAATAAATAAAAAAACAACAAAAAAACAGTGTAATTTTTTTAAGTTCCTTTGTAAGCTCTGATTGCATCAGTTTCCCATACTCGTACTTCAAAATATTCGGTCTAGTAAATACTTCTGTCCATGTATTTCTGTCTTTCCTGAATAAATGAAGGCATTCCAGTAAGTAGTGAAAATTCATCTCTAGTTGCGTTTACACAAAAACTGCACGTTCTCTACTCGCATAAGGTGTTATTATACCAGCCTGTCTCGACTGGGAGTTTATGATTTGATGTTCTAAATTTATTTAGTATCACTGTTTCTTCTCGTGTCTTTTAAATATGCACAGTTCTTCACTTTATTAGAGCTGTCACAATCACTTTATATCTTTTTGTATAGTGTAGTCATGGATGGTTCGTCTTATCGGAGCGCTGTTAAAATTCGTTTGACATTTCACAACATACAGTACCATCTATCAGTCAAAAGAGGCTGCGACTGCGATAGCATCAGAAAGATAACACTGGCCAACGAAAATATATTAATCCCAGTGGTAACATACTTTCGCTTTCACAAACTGGATTGATACTTTATCCTTAGATAAAAAAAAGAAAATGATGTAACTAAAATTAAACTCCTTCATACATGACATAGGCTATGACGTTTATGTAGGTCCTTTCCTTTGTCATAATTTTTTCCTACAGGTTATGGTACGTTCGAAAATAGCATGTGTCTTCTGAATCCGACGAATCTATAACCAAATAAGATTTATTATGATAAATTAATCTATTCCCAGGTATTGGCCGATGAACTCATGTGATTATTTTATGACATCAGCACCTATAGAACACCATGTATCGATTAAGTACATTTTACCCAAAACGAGACATGGCTGATTTACCTGGAATTGTGTATAAAGACAAGACTGAATTTTCGCCATATATGTATTACATTTGTTCATATCGTGCTACGAAAGTAAAATATTTAACAAATGCATATTTTTTTAAAAGTAATATATAGAGTAAGTATACTTTCAGAAGGGAAAAAAATACATGATTTCCCTACCTCACACCCGTGCAATCACATCGCAAAGCATCATAGCCGACATACAAGTGCACGACAGCAGGACCATTACCAGTGAGGTGAACTGTCAAAACTGATATGGTGATACATTTGTGTATACCAAAAAGGCAGGGCAACCTTTTCTTAGGGTGACAAAAGGTATGAAGAATTGATCCCCTTCCCTCCCCGGGGCATGAAAGTGGAGGAGAGGCAACATGAGACACTTCACTACTTTGAATTCAGTCGCACGCTTCACCCTGGAGGTCCATTTTTCCGAATGTTAAGAGTAAAGCAGTTAAAGCAGTTTAAACTGCTCAAAACTCTGCATATTAGGACCAGTTTTTATCGTCCTTCCTAACATTACGGTAACGGAAGGTGATAAAAGAAGCGTCTGTATGAAATACAAGACTAACACCCCATTTTACAAATGGGCAGGCAGGCAACGCACCAGCGGCGAAGGAATACCTAGCGCACCGAAAGGCATCATAGACGAATGCATTAGACTCCCTGAAAAAGTTGGACGATTGGCGAATCGGGCGGATTGAAAAGATCTATCGGAGATTGTATTTCGTTGCTACACACAATCTTTTTTTTTTTAAAAGGGTACCGGTAAATAAAATACAGAGGACTAATGTGTATAGTTACCTTTCGTGTATATTTCTACGAATTTAGGCGAAAACCACATGCTTTTTCGTTACATAGTTCTCAAGAAATCTGTGACACAAATTTGGCTGACGCGTTTTATTAATATAGATGAACGTAAATCTATCCAAGTCAAGTTAGTGCTCGCGGCCATTAATTTTGTGGACAGGGCTTGCTTTCTGATGATAAACATCAGATTGCGAAACTTTCAAGTCTCAGTCTAACCAGACTCTCAAAATTAACATAAAGAAGCCTAGGTAGACACTGCCTCTTGAATTTGCTGCCTGAACAAAAAACAAAGGCACAAACAGTATTCCTCCAGTTCTTCATAAGCTCAACTTGGATGTGGACGGAACGTAGCGAGCAGTGGAATGTTGCAGGGTAAGTTTAAATATACCTACAATGTAACTTTCGCTATGACTTCATGGTGGATGTGAAGTAGGGAACCCTGACGATTGCAGGTTCGAATCTTCCCGAGGGGGGAAATCAACACAAGGGCACTTGAGAGTAATGACCCAAGTGTGGTCCAGCCCCTTTAGAGTGGCAGGAAGTTAAAGGGCCGAAACACTTGTTAGACAAGGGTTTCTTCCCGTGATGATCTTCTGTTGCCTCGCTCTGCGAATAAAAGAATTTCCTTTTTACGCTATTTCTTCACAAGTTTCGTTTAGTTCAGCTCAAGTGTCACATTATAATGTCAGTCATTCCTTCACTGACCCTTTCATCACCATATTCTTGAGAAAACCAAATCGCGGATGAACATCCATTCTGCGTTAAGGAATATTCTCAGCAAGCATGTATCTTATATTACAGTTGTATTTTAGCTGGTAGTCTAATTCATCTAGTCCTTTTAGCCGAATTTGTTCTTCATATCAAAAGAAAGAAAGAAAAACAAAAGAGTTATTGTTTCTTTCATCTGAATGTATAAGTTTTTGTGTTTGCATTTCCGCTTGCAGTTCAATCAACACATCATTCTATTCTATGTACACGTATTTCGATTATCTCTTCTACTCCCTTTCTCTCTCCCATACACACTTCTCCTCTCTCTCTCTCTCTCTCTTTCTCTCTATCACACACACACACACACACACACACACACACACACACACACACACACACATACACATACACACACAAACACACACACGTTGCCTAGAAACGTAGTCTAAAAGTCAGAGCAACATTCTACTGCTTGAATGCGTTCATCCTCCCTCTTAAGTCATTACAATACACATGGTCTAAACGAAACCATTAGATATTCTCTCTGACGTCGGAAACTACTAGACACATACGCATACCAAAATAAATATAACTACATGCACATTATCTACAGTCTAGTCCACCTTTCTGCGTTTGCTCTTCCCATCTATTCCAAAACATCTAAAAATCAAACTACAGCAGCAACGGATTAGTCCATAAAGAATGAGGACAAAGATCACCACAACAAGACCAACAAAAGCCATAATGTCCAAAGCCAGAAACTGATACAGAGGCATATCTTGACCTGCAGACCGCAGATGGGAGCCGCCAAATTCCAACACGTGATCTATCCAGAAGGCCGCCTCTTTTTCTGGGACTTTAAACAGTTTCCTAAACAGCCCAGACGCTTTCTTGATGGTGTTCTTGTATTTCTCATTACCAGAAACTTCCAGCATCAGCTCGATCAGCTCCTTCTCAGACGCATGAAGAATATTTCCCTCAAGTCCAAAGCCTTTTGAGGTAGTTCTCTGAGCATTGTAAATCTGGTCGCCGACTAAGGGTAAGCATAAGATGGGAACGCCATGATACAAAGCTTCATACTGGCCGTTTGCCCCACAATGAGATACAAAGAGTTTCGTCTTCTCATGGGCCAGAATATCGTTTTGAGGCACCCACAAGGAGGTCAAAATTTTCTTGGGATCAGGAGACGTAAAATTCGCCCTCCAGATGACGTCGAGACCTTGTTTCTGGAAAGCAGACGCCATTTTCTTGGCAATGGGATCAGGAATGTTCACGACAGCGCTTCCGAAAGTGACAATAGCCACGCCGTTTTTGGATCTTTCAACAAATGACTTGAACGGCTCCTTCAGCGGTTTGCCTGGTGTAGGTGCAGTGCAACCAATCAGTTTTGTATTCGGCAACTCTGGTCTGGCAAAATCCATGATATAATCGCTCTCGACTAGATAGATTTCCGCTTGACGGGCCAGTTCAAGTATGCTGATTTGTGGTCTGTGAGGGGCAAACTCTGCTATAAGGTTGTCATCCCCAATTAAATGCCATGAAACCATGAGCATGACGTTGCAAAATGTGTTTTTCAATCGAGTTATGAAGGACATATCTCTTTGGCTAAATCCAGAAGGCACAACCTGACAGGGTGTAGCTGGAGGGCTGAAAGGGACTCTGTACATGGAAAGATCCCCAAGAGGAGTCAAATAGGCAAACGGAACATCAAGCATGTAAGGAAGAACAACAAAATTCATGAAAGGTGGAACTGCTGTAATCACAAACAAGTCTGGCTTGATTTCCTTTAACTGTTTGATGAGAACATTATCAGATAGAATTTGAAGAACTAAGTCATGAAGGATTGATGTCATCTTTCTTAGCTTCGAAATGCCTGGGGCCTGACCCTCCCAGAAGTTTTCTATCATAATGCTCAGAAGGATCTCCTCTGGGTTTCCAAGGTAGTCTTCATAGGATATGACCTTCACCCATTCAACGTTGACCATGTTGTTATCCAGCATGAACTGTGGGATACAGACGTAAGCATCATGGCCCATTGCTGTCAGACTTCGACCAACATTTGTGTGGGTTCGGAAGGAATTGAGAAGAGAACCACTTTTTTAGCCTCCGTGGGGATTCCATTCGTGAACATGAGGGCAGCAAGAAATACCAGCGATGCAGGGCTTAGAGCCATCTTCGAAGCGAAACTAGTTGGCACTGTGAAAAAGAAAAAAAATATTTCTTGGTATTCGGTACTCGTAACGTGATGAAGTGGTTTCGACGTTAAACTTTTTATCAAAAGATTACGAGCTCAATTTCTCACAAGATCATTTAATTGCCTTTGAAGAGCATCCCATTCTCAAATCTACTTGTCTGTAAAGCGGGCACCTCATAATAGGCATTGAAACTGGTTGTTGTTGGGTAGAATTTGTAGACCAACACATGTCATTCATACGACTGAAAGAAAAGACAATAGGTACGATCAACCTACTGGTTTGGGTTAAAGTGTGTGGAGAGTGGGAGATAATAGGGCTCACCTATGCCGCAAAACACAAGAAAATGACACGGGGCTCATAGGTCTTTGTGAGGTGCCTTGGGCCCTGAACAGACGTCGGACCCTTCGGTTACTGCGCCATAAGTTATAGACAGTATTGTTTCGAGTATCGATACGTTCCATTCATTGGAATTTCGATTCACCACCGCACGTATTGGAAGCATCAAAATCATGAAAATGCATATCTAGAGCTGAGTATCGAGTCGAAATACAATCGACACTTTCGATACCTAGAGCTTGAAGAATGAGTATGATGATTTCAAGTATCAATTCACCAGTTAAATCCATGTCACGCCTTGGTCATGAGAAGTACAGAAAGGTTAGTGACCCCGCTACCCGATCTCACATACACAGATGTCAGGTACCAACATCTACATGTACTTCAACCTAATTCGTGCATTAGAACATGAATGCAAAGAGTGTGTTTAAACTGGGCTATAGTACTAGAGGAGACATTCTATACTGGCATGGACCTGGTGAAATGGAATGATGTATGGAGTCTTTTCAAGTTCAAACGTGTGGTGATTTTCGGTAGGGCTAGTAAGAATAAGAGAAGGACCACGCTTTGCTAGGGAGTACTGTGTTGTACAAAACCGTGCAGCAGTCACCAATAACACATAAGCCTGAGTGAGTGAGCGAGAGAGAGAAAAGAGGAGAGAGGAGTAGAAGAAGAGGAAGAAGAGGAAAAAGAGGAAAAAGAAGATGAAAAAGAACAACAAACGTGATTTTTTTTTCTTGTCATGATTTATTTCATCCTTTAGTAAGACTACATTTGCAACATGTATTTATGGACTTGCGGATGGAAGTTACAATAAATGAAAATTAACAAGTTTAACAAGATTATTAGCAAGCTTAAGAATAATTTTAAATGGTACAAAATTAAATAAGCAAAGAACAAGAGGACACAAACTCAAAAGTACAACTGAAGACACTTTACAACACAGACTTCACATGCGAACCGAATTACTTAATTTCGGAAGCGTAATTTTTTTCATAAATGAGTAGGCCTTAACAAAAGCTTCNTACAATCGACACTTTCGATACCTAGAGCTTGAAGAATGAGTATGATGATTTCAAGTATCAATTCAGCAGTTAAATCCATGTCACGCTTTGGTCATGAGAAGTACAGAAAGGTTAGTGACCCCGCTACCCGATCTCACATACACAGATGTCAGGTACCAAAATCTACACGTACTTCAACCTAATTCGTGCATTAGAACATGAATGCAAAGAGTGTGTTTACACTGGGCTATAGTACTAGAGGAGACATTCTATACTGGCATGGACCTGGTGAAATGGAATGATGTATGGAGTCTTTTCAAGTTCAAACGTGTGGTGATTTTCGGTAGGCCTAGTAAGAATAAGAGAAGGACCACGCTTTGCTTGGGAGTGCTGTGTTGTACAAAACCGTGCAGCAGTCACCAATAACATATAAGCCTGAGTGAGTGAGCGAGAGAGAGAAAAGAAGAGAGAGGAGTAGAATAAGAGGAAGAAGAGGAAAAAGAGGAAAAAGAAGATGAAAGAGAACAACAAACGTGATTTTTTTTTCTTGCCATGATTTATTTCATCCTTTAGTAGGACTACATTTGCAACATATATTTATGGGCTTGCGGATGGAAGTTACAATAAATGAAAATTAACAATAAATGAAAATTAACAAGTTTAACAAGATTATTAGCAAGCTTAAGAATAATTTTAAATGGTACAAAATTAAATAAGCGATAAACAAGAGGACACAAACCCAAAAGTACAACTGAAGACACTTTACAACACAGACTTCACATGCGAACCGAATTACTTAATTTTGGAAGCGTAATTTTTTTCATAAATGAGTAGGCCTTAACAAAAGTTTCCCCCCCCCAAAAAAAAAAACAACAACAACAACAACAACAACAAACTGCATAATCTTTTAAGTTCCATTGTATTCTCTGACTGCATCAGTTTTCCATACTTCAAAATATTCAGTCAAGTAAATACTTTTTCTATGTATTTCTATTTTTCCTGAATAAATGGGAGGGCATTCCAGTAAGTAGTAAAAATGTATCGCTAGTTGCGTTTACACAAAAACTGCACGTTCTCTACTCGTAGAGGGTGTTATTGTACCTGCCTGTCTCGACTGGAGGTTTATAATTTGATGTTCTAAATTTAGTTAGTATCTCTGTTTGTTTCTTCTCGTGTCGTTTAAATAAGCATAGTTCTTCCCTTTATTAGAGCTACCACACTTACTTTATGTCCTTTATATAGTTTGGTAACGGATGGTTCGTCTTATTGGAGCGCAGTTAAAACTCGCTTGACATTTCACAACATACAATACCATCTAACAGTCAGAAGAAGCTGCGACTGCCATTGTAGCAGAAAGATAACACTGGACAACAAAAATATACAAATCCGGGTAATCACAAAGGTCACATACTTTCGTTTTTACAAACTAGATAGATATTTTATCTTTAGATTAAAATAAAAAAGGATTTTAGTAATATTAAACTCCTTCATACATGACCTTTGACGTTTATGTAGGTCCTTTCCTTTGTCACAAACATTTCATATTAGGTTAAGGCACGTTCCGAAAATAGCCATTGTGTACTGAATCCGACGTATCTATAGGTCAAGTAAGATTTACACAGATATATATATATATACATGTATAAAATAAACTATTCATCAGTACTGGCCAATGAACCCATGTGATAATTTGATGACATCAGCACCGAAGAACATGATATATTGGGGGAATTAAGTACATTTTTTCCAAAACCAGACATGGCTGATTTTTCTGGAATTGTAAATAAAGACAAGATCTGAATTTTCGCCATATATTACATGTGTTCATATCATGCTACAAAAGTAAAATATTTACATTGTAAGTACTTTTTTCAAAAGGTAATATATAGAGTAAGTATACTTTCAGAATAGAAAGAAATAAATGATTTCAATACCTCACATCCATGCAATCACATCGCAATGCACCATGGCTGGCATGGAAGTGCACGACTGCAAAGCCATTACAAATAAAGTGAGCTATCAAAACTGATTTGGTGATACATTTGTGATACATTTTGAATTCAATCGCACGCTTCACATTGGAGGTCCACTTTTCCGAATGTTAAGAGTAAAGCATTTCAAACTGCTCAAAACTCTGCATTTTGTCACCAGTTATCATTCTTTCTATCATTACGGTAACGGAAGATGATACAAAAACCTCTATATGAAATATGAAAGTAAATCTATCCGAGTCAACTTAATGTTCGCGGCCATTAATTTTGTGGACAGGGCTTGCTTTCTGATGAAAAACATCAGATTGCGAAACTTTCAAGTCTCAGTCTAGCCAGACTCTCAAAATTAACAAAACGAAGCCTAGACAGACACTGCCTCTTGGATTTGCTGCCTGAACAAAACCAAGGCACAAAGAGTATTCCCCCATTTCTTCATAAGCTCAGCTTGGATGTGGACTGAATATAGCGAGCAGTGGAATGTTGCAGAGTAAGTTTAATTATATCTACAATGTAACTTTCGCTATGACTTCATGGTGGCTGTGAAGCAAGGAATTTAGAAACTGAAGATTGTAGGTTTGAATCCTCCCGAGGGGGGAAAATCGACAGAATTTCCTATTTACGCTATTGTTTCACAGGTTTCATTAGTTCAGCTCAAGTGTCACATTATAATGTCAGTCATTCTGTCACGGACCTTTTCATCTCCATAATTTCGCTCATATTCATGACAAAACCAAATCACGTATGACCATCTGCGTTCACGAATACTCTCAACAAGCATGTATCATACATCACAGTTGTATTTTAGCTGGTAATCGTAATCATCTAGTCGTTTTCACCGATCGGTTGTTAAAATAGATATTAACTTCATATCAAAAGAAAGAAAGGAAAACTAAAATGATATTGTTTCTTTCATCCGAATGTATAAGTTTTTGTGTTTGCATATCAACACATCATTCTATTCTATGTACACGTACAATATTTCGATTATCTCTTCTACGCTCTTTCTCTCTCCCATACACACTTCTCCTCTCTCTCTCTCTCTTTCTCTCTCTCTCTCTCTCTCTCTCTCTCTTTCTCTCTCTCTATCACACACACACACACACACACACACACACACACACACATACACATACACAGAGACGCACACACTTTGCCTATAAACGCAGTCTAAAAGTCAGAGCAACATTCTACTGCTTTTATGCGTTCATCCTCTCTCTACAGTCATTACAATACACATAGTCTAAATGAAACCAGTAGATATTCTCTCTGACATCGAAAACTACCAGACACATACGCATACCGAAAGAAATGTAACTACATGCACATTATCTATAATCTAGTCCACCTTTCTCCTTTTACTCTTCCCATCTATTCCGAAACATCTAAAAATCAACCTACAGCAGCAACGGATTAGTCCAAAAAGAATGACGACAAAAATCATCACAACAAGACCCACAAAAGCTATAATGTCCAAAGCTAGAAACTGATACAGAGGCATATCTTGACCTGCAGACCGCAGATGGGAGCCGCCATATTCCAAAACGTGATCTATCCAGAAGGCCGCCTCTTTTTCTGGGACTTTAAACAGTTTCCTAAACAGCCCAGACGCTTTCTTGATGGTGCTCCTGTATTTCTCATTACCAGAAACTTCCATCATCAGCTCGATCAGCTCCTTTTCAGACGCATGAAGAATGTTTCCCTCAAGTCCAAAGCCTTTTGAGGTGGTTCTCTGAGCGTTGTAAATCTGGTCGCCGAATAAGGGTAAACATAAAATGGGTACGCCATGATACAAAGCTTCATACTGGCCATTTGCCCCACAATGAGATACAAAGAGTTTCGTCTTCTCATGGGCCAGAATATCGTTTTGAGGGACCCACAAGGAGGTCAAGATTTTCTTGGGATCAGGAGACGTAAAATTCGCCCTCCAGATGACGTCGAGACCTTGTTTCTGGAAAGCAGACGCCATTTTCTTGGCAATGGGATCAGGAATGTTCACGACAGCGCTTCCGAAAGTGACAATAGCCACGCCGTTTTTGGATCTTTCAACAAATGACTTGAACGGCTCCTTCAGCGGTTTGCCTGGTGTAGGTGCGGTGCAACCAATCAGTTTCGTGTTCGGCAGCTCTGGTCTGGCAAAATCCATGATATAATCGCTCTCGACTAGATAGATTTCCGCTTGACGGGCCAGTTCAAGTATGCTAATTTGTGGTCTGTGAGGGGCAAACTCTGCTATAAGGTTGTCATCCACAATTAAATGCCATGAAACCATGAGCACGACGTTGCCAAGTGTGTTTTTCAATCGAGTTATGAAGGACATATCTCTTTGGCTAAATCCAGAAGGCACAGCTTGACAGGGTGTAGCTGGAGGGCTGAAAGGGACTCTATACATTGAAAGATCCCCAAAAGGAGTCAGGTAGGCGAATGGAACATCCAGCATGTAAGGAAGAACAACAAAGTTCATGAAAGGTGGAACTGCTGTAATCACAAACAAGTCTGGCTTGATTTCCTTTAACTGTTTGATGAGAACATTATCAGATAGAAATTGAAGAACTAAGTTATGAACGATTGATGTCAACTTTCTTAGCATCGAAATACCTGGGGCCTGACCCTCCCATAAGTTTTCTATCATAGTGTTCAGAAGGATCTCCTCTGGGTTTCCAAGGTAGTCTCCATAGGATATGACCTTCACCCCTTCAACGTTGACCATGTTGTTATCCAGCATGAACTGTGGGATACAGACATAAGCATCATGGCCAATTGCTGTCAGACTTCGACCAACATTTGTGTGGGTTCGGACATTGGCAGCGTGAGGAATTGAGAAGAGAACCACTTTTTTAGCCTCCGTGGGGACTCCATTCGTGAACATGAGGGCAGCAAGAAATACCAGCGATGCAGGGCTTACAGCCATCTTCGATGCGAAACTAGTTGGCACTGTGAAATATATATTTTAAAAAAAAAATTATTTCTTGGTATTGGGTCTCATAACCTGATGAAGTGATTTCGACGTTGAATTTCTTATCAAAAGGTTACGAACTCAATTCCTCACAAGATCATGATTTGAATGCTTTTGAAAAGCACCCCATTCTCAAATCTAATTGTCTATAAGGCGAGCACCTCACTATAGGCATTAAAACTGATTGTTACAGGGTTTTTGTTGTTGTTATTTTTTTTTCTTGGCATGCTTGTTTGTTTGCTTTCGTTTTCAATTACCAGTAACCATCGTCTATAAAATAACAGAAGTAATGCTTTCTCCTCAGGAAGTTTGGAAAACCACTGAGTATTTTGGCCTGTTGAGTTAATACTAATATAAAATCGTTCATCTTGAATACGAGAATGATCTCTGATCTACATTTTGAATCAATAATTAATATATTTTCAATACACAGTAAGCCTAGTAACTAATGTACACGTTCTTTAACTCACAGGACGGTTAAATCGTCGTTCAGAGCACAAAATCATCTTTGTGAACATACATACAGACCCACAATAAAGAAACTGATTATTTCTGACAGTGATACAGCGGGTTGCGTGGGTTGGTAGAATATACGATCACCTTGTTCCTGATTTATCAGTAACCCCCAACCCCACCCTTTCCCCTGTGCCACACCAATAAGTTACGTCAGTTCCGGAAGGCTAAGGGGCTACAAATCAGAACCGCTTATGTCTTTTTCTGGATGACGATGATGATAATGATTTATTCCCTTTAGCTGTGATCAACATGCTCCTGAAAGTCCATTGCCTCTCGGACAGTTAATGGTTACAGACTTCTAATTGGCTGAAAATAACATGCTGTTACATGCGTTAGGAAGACAGTAAAAAAAACTGTCCTTTGGATAGATTGTGGAGAATGGGCCCTAGATTTGTGAACCTACCTGCGAATTATTTTACATTCTCTCCTGAGTTTGTAAATTTATCCTGAAGTTTGGATCATTCTCTTCGGTTTCGGTGTGGCCTTCTGTGCGGAGCATTTGTCGTTAAGGAAACTTGTTAGCTTATTTACACCTTTCGATGTATCGGTTCGCAGCTCGAAAACGAACTGCAAGTTCTATATTTTGAACATCAATAACCTCAATGAATTCTGCAAATAATTACAGAAGACTTAGAGATTGTGGAATTTCTTGTAAGTGACAGTAGAGAAAACAGTTTATTGGCACAAAGAGGGAAATTGGATGAGGCTTCTGTAACCTAATATGTGTTCCTCAGTATGTTGTGTTGTTGATGTGTATAATGTGTTGTCAATTGTTCGAGGTTGTGGAAGGAGTCGGCTTCGCAGATCTGTTAATCGTAGGCAGTGGATCAAAAGATGTTTAACTGACTCCATGTAGTGGGTACAGTGCCGACAGTTTGGTTCATGTATGGGGTTAATTCTGTTGAGATGTTTGTTCATTGGTGCATGACTTGTTCTCAGTTGGAAAAATAAGCGGGATTGGTCCGCCCGTTTCAATTTCTGTAGTGGCTGTGGGTGCTGGTTTTGTCTGGATGAAAGCTGGGTTATCCCAGTAAACTAATTTTAACTATTGTCTGTGATAGTGTGTAAGCGTTATGGGAATTTGCAGAAGACAAAGATAGCTCATCTATAGCGATGTTCGTTCTCTTCCTTCGCCTCCCAATACATCTTTCAAATTCAGATTCAAAGCAATGCAATGGAGGGAAAAATCCAATGCAATGGAGGGAAAAATCCATAAATACAACAAGACTACCACTGCAGTCACCACAGCTAACAATATCAACACTTCATCGTCTAAATACGCAGAGTATGTAATATAAGAAACGGCTAAAGTCGCACATAAAGGTAAGAAGATGTCATTCGTGTCTGGCAAAAGGATAGGCAATTTTAAATAGCGCTTTAAAAAACAAGAGAACTTGACCATGGGGAAAGCGGAAAGGTTAAGATTTCAATTTTAAGGTCCTAGATAGAGGTAAATGCATTTATGAACTCGGATTAGGGTTGGGGGGAGGGGGCGGGGGTTGCAACTCAAATTATGTCAGCAGTGTTCATGTTGTTAGGTACATAAGGTTATTCTGTCTACTGTGTGAAGAGACGTACACTCTTAGATTGTCTCATTCATTTTGCTGGCAAAAATCTTAGTTTACCTAGCGTGAGACATAATATTTCTATGTGTCAAAATTTGGGGGAAGAGTTAAATATTATGTACGGAACTTTAGATCTACATAGCTTGGGACACCTTGATAATTATGAAATCAGTGAAAGGTGTAAAAGATTACATAGCCGACAGTGTGTGTGTGTGTGTGTGTGTGTGTGTGTGTGTGTGTGTGTGTGTGTGTGTGTGTGTGTGTGTGTGTGTGTGTGTGTGTGTAGGTGGGTGAGTGGGTGGGTGGGTAGGTGGAAGGCAGGGGGAAAAGGAGGAATGGTCTTAATGCATCTAGAATCTATCTTTCAGGACCACAATGGAGTTCATAGACGGTTCATATGTGTGGTCTTACTCTATCCTGATTATATCGATAGACATCATGGATGATTAACCACGCCAATGTCATCATGAGAGACTGCCAATACTCTACCAAATAGATTTTTATTTGTAGGTATGAAGATGCCAATAGCACCTGGCATAAAAATATGCAGTTTTAAATTATACTCCATGAGAAAGGGGGGAAGGTTTTGGATTTTAATTTCAAAGGCTTAGATAGGTGCAAATACATGTGTAGATTCAGAACAGGTTAGCTTCAGTCACTCAAGTATAAAATTATTTGTGGTTGTTGCTAGGTGGGTAAGGTTACACTGTTTACTGAGTGGAAAGGCCAAAAATATTAGGTTGTCTGCTTCATTGCCTAAGTTCTCAAAAGCTAACTGATTCAGGTGCATTTTCTTTTGTGTGTGTCAAAATTTGGAGGAAGAGCTAAACAACATGTTTGGAAAGTAATTTGACACGGCACTCCAGGATAAGTTAATGAAAGGTGTAGAACCTAGTATAGCCAACCGCGAACAAAAACATTGGCATCTTCGTACCCGTACATCGTGCGGCGGAAAAATCCTGCAAGGCAAAGGGAAAAAAAGGTAAAACCCACCAAGGACCTATACGTTGAATTAATTTGGCTGAAAACTATGCAGAGTAGGACGAGAGTTAAGTAATAATAAAGATAAAAATAATTAAAACAATAATATTGTTATTGTGATCTTTCCTTCAATAATTATTAAGAAAACATGTGGTTTTGCGAGAAGTAGTGAGTTGTTGGGAGAAAACACGGTTTCTCTTGTAAGCTGAAAAAGCTTGGAAAACCATCAGTGGAAGGATAGAATGAAGCATAACAGGTAAAAAAATGGATGGCAGAGAAAGACGAAGAAAGATAACATCATGAACTGCTCAGTTCATGACACCATGCAGCATGCCATCTATGAGGCAATATAAGATAATATATATCCGGAATAGTAGAGAAAGATTAGAGCAAGGTTAATCCCAATTTGGTCGTGAGAAATGCCAAAAGGATCGTAACCTTGCCACTCCGACTTTACACAGACAGGTGTCAGGTACCAAAATCAACACGTACCATGACCTACTTCATGCGTTAGAACAGCAAAGCAAAGAGTGTGTTTAAGTTGAGGTATAGTATAACAGGAGAACTATACTATACTGACACGGACCGGGTGAAAAATGAAAAGATACATGAAGTCTTTTCACATTCAAACGTGGGGTCATTTTCGGTAACAATAGCACGAATAAGAGAAGCTTTACACTTTGCTTGGGAATGCAGCACTATGGGCCATCACGATATTATATATACTCGCACGATAAGACAGTATAATAGTTATATCGTGTAATAAGACTTTTTTTCTCTTACGCATCTGTGGTATGCAGCATAATTTACTTCGAGTAAGATGAAAAACTTACAGGAAATTCATAAATTTCGTCATAAGATATTATTATCCATACTGAAATCAACTTGAAAGTCAAACACTTTCATAAACTGATAATAAATTCAGGGGGAAATTATGATATCGAATATACCTTCCAAGACACTCCTTCCCCTAACTCCCATCCTCTTATCTTTTTTTTTTCCCCTTATTTTGGCTGAATTCCTCTGTTCATCTTTCCGCTCTGTCTCTTCTTCAATCTTCAGTTCCTCCAGCGTTTTCCCAGATAGTCTAGGTCTTTCCCATGCCTGTTATTCAAAAGTAGGAACATGTGCTTCTGGGATGAAACATTCAAGTTTGTCGGAAACAGAATTAGCTTGAAATCAGTTTCGTTTTACTTCGGCTGGAGATAATCTGATAATCAATATGTTAGTAAGTATATGCCCTCAATGTTCACCATTTTGAAATTTATTTTTGTATTTGTTTGCATTGCTCTAGTGCAGAACTCTGCAAGAGCTAATAACTTGAATTGAATTGAATTGAACTGACAGTTATCCATGATGGCATGTACTCAAACCACGGACCGCGATTAAGAGGTGTTCAATTTAACAAATGACTAGGAAAAGTTTCCTTGTTTGTTATTTTGTTTGTTTGTTTGTTTGTTTTTGTTTGTGTATTTGTTTGTACAAAGTCGTGCATCAATCACCAGTAACATAAACAATGCAGTAATGAGAGAGAGAGAGAGAGAGAGAGAGAGAGAGAGAGAGAGAGAGAGAGAGAGAGATTGGAAGAGACAGATAAAAAGAAAGAAGAGGAAGAAAAGGGGCAACAATAACAACAACACAACAACAAAAACAACAACAAAAACAAATTAAACCATGAAGTTTTATCTAGTCATGATTTATTTCACACTAATATAAGCTTTCAAAATCAATGGGTTTGCAAATGGAAGTTACGATAAAGGGAAAACTTGTTTGACCTGTCATCACATATGATGCTAGCTGTCAGTCAAAAGTGCTTGCAGCTGCAATAATAGCAGGGAGACAACACTGGAAAACGAAAATGTAATCCGAAAGGTAACATGTCGTTTGCTGCGACTCAGCGAATGGATTAATTTTATCCTTGTGAAAAAAAAACAACTATTAGCATATGATTTTAACAACATTTAACTCCTTTACCAGGTTCAACGTATATGTACGCCCTCATCCTTTGTGAATTCTTAGACTTGACGATACGTCTCTGAAGTAACATTTTCGTGTCGAATCAGACGTATCTGTACGTCATATAAAAAGTACAATGAACTATTCTTGAACTCATGATGTAATCTGGTGATATCAGCACTTGAAAAAATGAAGTATCAAAGGAGTTAAGTACAGAGGTATATTTTTTTTTAAACACGACACAAAAGGTGATTTGTCTGGAAGTGTGTATAAAAGCAAGGTCTATATTTTCACCATACATTATAGAAGTTCATACTGAGCAACAAAGATAATATTATATCAAATAAAAACATTGTCAAAAGGGACATAATGGATATTTTAACTGGCTCACGTTCATATCGAGCACATCAAGGCTAGCATGCAGGTGCACGACTGCAAGACCAGTAGAGATCAGGGTAAATGTAAAAACTCTTATAGTGATATGTGCATAGGGAATGGGCAGGGCTTTTGTTTTGGTTGTTTTTTTTTTTTGATGAAGCAACGGGTATGAAGAGTTAACACCCCCTTCTACAGGGCATGAAAAGGGCGAAAAGAAAATGAGGCACTTTACCAATTTGAATTCATTTGCAAGCTTCACATAGGAGCTTCATTTTTCAGAATTCTAGGAGTAAAGCATTTCAAACTACATGAAAAAAAAAAAAAAACTTTGCATATTCTCACCGGTTTATCATTTGTTTCCCATTATTACGCTAACGGAAGGTGATACAAAAATGTTTATTTAAAACATAAAAGTAAATCCATCCGAATCAAAGTAGTGTTCGCGGCCATTATTTTGTAAACAGGGCTTGCTTTCCAATGCTCACAATCAGATAGCAAAGCTTTGTGGTCTCAGGCTATCCTGACTCTCAAAATTAACAACGAGAAACCTAGATAGATACTATCTCTTGAATTTGCTGCCTAAATAAATATAAAGCCACAATGAGTATTCTTCCACTTCTTCACAAGCTCAGCATGGATATGGACCAAACGTAGGGGAAAAGTGAAATGTTGCATAGAAAGATTGAATATATCTAAAATGTGACTCTCTCTACTTCTTGTGGATGTGGAAGCAAGGAATTAAGAAACTGGAG
>JAWQUT010000332.1:392036-404619 GCA_033807755.1 Ellobium chinense
TCTGTTTTCGTTATGAAAGAGATTTATCTGCCTCATGAAAAGTTCAGATATGTCTAGAGTTATTCACTGTTCATTCATATAATCAATACTACCGTGTATTGAAATGATTTTACCCTCGATTAAATTTCTTAAACAAGCTAAACCCGACATCGGATGGCCCTATCATATTCAAAGCCTCATATCTCAGTTCCTGTTCAAGCGACATAGGCTTTGTTTTTTGACTGACTGTAAAACATGTTATACTGAACGCCATCAGAAAGTATCCGGACACTCAGACAGACAGACATAATGGTAGTGGAGATAATGATAACAATAATGATAATGTTAATGCAATGACTGTGCGGGGAGGTATGGGATATTGATGATGCGCTTTTTTGTTCGTGGGTGGTCATCCATCAGAACAATCCACAAATATTTTCCTTAAATGAAAACCAGGAGGGATGAGTGTCTATTTGTTGATAGTTTGGCAAATTTGGTCCTCAGCGTGATTTCCCTGTTCGGAGACTTCCAAACAACCCAAAAGTAAAGTTCGTACATGGTGGATATCATGGATTATTTATATGATTATTATCATCATCATCATCATCATCATCATCATCATCATCATCATCACCATCATCATCACCATCATCATTACTTTTATTATTCTTATTATTTTAAACCTATCCTATAGCATTAGGTAATACTACCATGTTTAGGTTAAGCATATAGATAGTTATGAAATTTATCAGTAATAGCATTACTGTATTTGGCCCATTGCGTCACCTCTGGAAGGGTCTTCATGGTAGCTCATATTAAAACAATTTTTTTTTTTTTTAAACTGTCAATCCCTCAACAAAGTCTCAAAAACACCGACAAGGAGACAACTTCCTTACAAATTAAATGTTCAGAGTAAATTCAAGAGTTGCTTCCCTTACCCCATATTCGCTACGGTTTTTAAACTCTTTTAATATTATGCCATTTCACTGATTGTGTATAATACTCTATTAATCGGCTAATTTGGAATCCCGTATACCTTACACTGGTTGTCGCCTCATAAGGAGCGGGCGATTTTGACCCGAAGATGAGTGGTTGTGGCGACATAAATCGTTGTCGAGGGACGGTCACTTAAGTAATTCTAACAATGAAGCGTATCTAATAAGTTACGGGACTGTAATGAGATTGGGGTCTTCTCTCCTCAATGGGCTATATGAGTATTTTGAGCTACTCTCTGAATCCAAAGTTTTAGCTTTCACCCAGACCCATATCAGAGTAAAGCTCATTGTCTGGCCCAATTTTGAAGATTGACCCTGCCCCAGCAAGCTCACCAAAATTTTGACCTCAGTTGCTACTTGTAAACACACCCTATCTTTTTCACTGGTCAACGTCAAACCCATCTTCTTCCGCCTGAGCACACCCTTGACGTGACAGATCCAGCCTAGGGCTAAATAGGGCCTGGCAAAATAAAGTGAAATGGGCACAGTTACCCATTAAATCAAAATTATTTGTCCCCTGAAGCCCTTATCACTGGGAGAGCAGGGCATGCCGAAAGAGGGGAAAAAAGAGGTAAAATACAATCGCCTAAGCCGTAGGATCCAATAGTGAAAGTAGAATTACAGGCCTGTAACCTAATGATCTCAACGGACGGAAGAGTGGTCTGGCCTTGGCACGTCGCAGTTGAATTAGTTTACAACAAGAAGTTGAACAATAGTGTAGAATCATTACACAGTTGTTTTTTCCCCCCTGCATACCAAAGGAAATGGGAATGAATACAGACAGTTTGGTTGGTTTGGTTTTTTTTTCTTTTTGGACATATAAAAATGGCCATTATAGTGCTGAACCGCGTATCTGTGGGCGCAATAAATGCATGTGACTTTCTGGGTTACGTTAATGCCTCTCGGAAAACACACAAGCTAAGCTTTATATAATACATACTTCTCTCAGCATACTTTTTCACAGCCACTCTCTCCTCACATTTTTACTCTCTTTTCAATAACCGCCCAAAAATTTTTAGTCAGAAGGTAACAAACGCGCAAATCTTTTTTTATGTACTACTATGTAATGTCGACTGCTGTCACTCGCCTGATTTCCGTTGGCCATTCCTACCGATAAAATAATGGAGATATGCATTTGGATAAGAAAAAAATATGCATCACTTTTAATAGCCAGTGACAAGCAAAATTTTTTGCTGTGCCTCTTCGTGTGACCCACTGCCATGAAAACCCAGTTGGGGCCGTAGGCTATTTCCAGAGAACAAAAGTTAGCCCATTGGCAAGCACGGTCTCTTTCCAACCCTTGACTCGAAATAGTGTTATTTTTAATTTAACCTAAGCTGGCCAGAGACCTGACAAATGCATTAGAACAGTCCACACAAAGGTCACTAGGCCGCTAGGAGAGAAGAAAAAAAAATGACCTGAATTATTTTTCACCCTTATAAGAAAGTCCAATCCAGATAATTTCGATGTTAATTCACATGTGTATCCACAAGTACTGGACCTTTTCTTCTAAACGATAACATTTTTCTTCCTCATTCTGCTTGTTATTTAAGATTCCTTTCTCCCCCTTCAACCCGAGCTGCAGATTGGTGTCTCGAGAAATCGGTCAAAATGATAACTCAGATCCATTCTAACGTGTCTTCCTTCCTGCATTAATTTGATCCAATTTTCCTTCCTCTTCCAATCGTTCGTCCTTCCATCCTTCCTATTGTCATTGCAAGTTCTTAAACATTGTGTCACAGTAGATTTACTCTTTTCTAAGCGTTCCATCCGCGAGGTTTGTTCTGTTTCCTTTTCTTTCAGTTGTCACGTTTTTCATAATCTGCGCATCTATCTTCCGCATAATTTCATTTGGAGCATTCCATGGTAACTGACGGGACATTTAGACAATACTTTTCAAACAAAAAGCACTTGCAGATTTACTTATAATCCATTATATTTAGCTTTCTTTACACAAATAAAAAAAAAACAATGGCAAATTAACTGACAAAACGAACATTTGACATAAGAGATAAACTGGATCTCATAAAATCACACCTCATAGGGTTGGTTGGTAACATATGGGACAGAAAAAGTAACTTAGTTTCTATATGGTAACCCAAAGTAGCAAAATTTCGGAAAGTCAACCACTGATAATAAAAAAATATATTTTTATACACTCAGGTGGATAAAGCAATTTTAACCAACAACAACAATATAGCACACTAGGGCCGTCTTTCTGAGTAACTGATGGGACAAAAAATTGGTAACTGATGGGACACAATGGTATAACACAATATTCTAGAGAAGAAAGCTACTTTGCACATGATCATGCACGGGGGAAACATCTACCAACCGTTATTCCAGCTATTCTGCACAATGATGCACCAGCTTGCTTTAGAGTAAGTTGCATTTGAAAAATTGGTTCTCGGGTAACATTTTACATAGAATGATCCTTTCGTGTTCTTCTTCTCTTCATTTAATCCCCATAAAACTGTACCATCCAATTGTTACTGTCAAAGAGCAATCCTCGCCTGTGGATGGCCGTGGATACCGCCTTAACTCAGATGGTTACACACGCCCAAATCTTTTCGATATATTATTTTACTGTGTACTGTCAATTGCCGTCACTCCAGCCCTAATTTTCGGTAGCTATTCCCACTCACTAGTAATGGAGATGAGCATCTGATATCTAAAAAAAAAAATGCATTATTTTTAATAGCCCAAGACTAGTAAAATTTTTTGCTGTTTGACCCGTCTCCATGAAAAGCCACTGAAGGCCTCAGGCTATTTCAAGAGAACAGGAGGTTAGCTCATTGGCAGTCCCTATTTGTTCAAATCTCTGACCCGAAATAGTGCTGCTTTTATTTAACCTAAGCTGACCAGGAAAGTGACAAACGCATCAGAACAGGTCACAGCTAAGATCATTGGGCCCCTGAGAGGGAGAGCAAAATGAAGTGATAAATAGATCACCTTTCCTTGTCAGTCCAACCGAAGTGAACTCAAAATTAATGCTTATGTGTTAACGACATAGACTAAGTTGCCTTCTTGTTTCAAATACTATACGTTTTTCATGGCATTTTTTTTTCACCTTAAAGCTCGGATGGACAATAATGCATTTTTAAAAAATGTCAACCGTGCGACCGAATTCAAATTAGGTAGAGTGACATCATACATTTCCTCTCACTTCATTTCCTTGGGGTTGTAAAGACAATCGCTTGCAGAAATCTGGAAGAATATTTTATTGTTGTTACTGCTGGTACTACTGTTGCGGCTGCTGCTAGTGCCTGCTTCTGTTGCTGATGCTGCTGTTTATGTGGCTAGATGATGCCTATTTTTCCCCACCACGCAGAGAGCTCTTTCTGTTTCCCTCCGTTTCCCCCCTACAAAAGATGTCGCTCTAGCGAGCGTACAAAAAACAAAAAAGACATAACTTGGACCCAAGCCTTAATTTTGCTTCTATTCTTCTGATAGATGCTAAAGCAAAATAATATTTTTAAAGCCTTCTCTTGACTGATTCGTCCTTATCTATTTCACATGCTCAGTCACGTGACTTTCTCATCTTACTCGATCATTCTATATTTCTTTTCACAGACTCCTCTTAGAGGAACGTCCTCTAACCATCTCAGAAATGCCACCGATCACCAAGCCCGTTGCAGCACTGGCCGCACTTGTCCTCACCCTCCTACTGATGACACCTCTGATGGAGGCAAAAGTCGTAGTGTTTTTCCCCGTGCCTCAAACAGCCTATGTCAGAGCTCATACCAACGTTGCCCGAGCCCTGACGAAGATGGGTCATCAGGCGTATGTCGTGGTGCCTAAGTTCATGTTACATCAAAACCAAATAGTGAACACCGATGGATTGAAGGTCATCTCCTACGGAGACCACATCGAAAACGTGGAGAAGTCACTAAGAGAGCCGATGCTGGAGAAAGCATGGAAAGGGGACTATCATATGGGACTCTTGACTTTTATCGAGCTACGAAAAGTGGTGCAACAAATGGTAAGGAAGATTCTTACTGACAAAGGACTTCTGGATGAACTCAGACATCTTAGACCTCATATGTTCGTGATCACTAACCATCCACTGTTCAGGAACTTGGTCTTTCTACCATATTTACTGGGAGTTCCTTTTGCCTACCTGAGCCCGTTTAATGACTTAATGGCACAAAGGGTTTCGTTTAGTCCAGCGCTGACCCCTTGTCCATTAAACGCACAATTTCATGAGGACGACATCTCGTTCTTTGATCGTTTAAGGAATGTAGTCTGCTATTTGACACTGACGATTGTGCCTATCTTGAACGATAATACATTACTGGCTGATGTCGCTCCTCACCGGCCTCAAATTTCCATCAGCGAGCTTTATCTTCAGGCAGAAATCTACCTCATCGAGAGCGACCATATTTTAGACTATGCACGGCCGGAGCTGCCTAATGTTAAAGTTATCGGCGGTACATCGGCAGCACCAGGCAAAGCACTGACAGAACCTTTTAGATCGTTTGTTGAGAACTCAAAAGCTGGGATCGCCCTAGTCACATTTGGTAGCGGCGTCCTGAACATCCCTAAACATGTCATCGCCAAGATGGAATCGGCGTTTCAGCGCCAAAATTTAGATGTAATTTGGCGCGTGAATTTCACATCACCAGATCCTGATAAGATCTTGACATCCCTGTGGGTTCCTCAGAACGATATTTTGGCTCACCGAAACACTAAACTCTTTGTCTCGCACTGCGGAACGAACGGGCAGTACGAGGCTTTGTACCATGGAGTTCCAATGTTGTGTTTGCCGTTAGTCAACGACCAACATTACAATGCCAAGCGATCTACCTCCAAAGGCTTCGGCCTTTCTGGAAGTCTGTCAGATCTTTCCGGCCAGCAGCTTGCAGATTTGATGACAGAGGTAGCTACCAATGACACATACAGGAACAACATCAAGAAGGCATCAATATTTTTTAAACAGTTTTACAAAGTACCTGCGAAAGAGGCTGCCTTTTGGATAGACCACGTCTTCGAATATGGCAGTTCTTACATGCGTTCTGCCGGCCAAGACATGCCTCTGTACCAGTTTCTGGTCCTTGATGCATTGCTATTTATCATTGTCGTGATATTATTAATTATTTTATTCATTTGTGGAATTTGCTTTTGTTGCTTTCGCGCTGTTCAAAGACTGCTGAGTGTAAAATCTAATAGCCAGAAAACAAAGAAGGCATAGATAGAATTTCTATTATGATGAATTTTAAAACGATTCACATGTCTCTATCCACCTGTATTAAGAAGAACATTTTTTTATCATGTTCAGCGTTCTTTTCAGCATGGAGGAAGAAACCGCTTTTAGAGTGGACTATATGAAGAACAATTGTTTTTATGTTCAGCGATCTTGTTGGCCTGGAGGATAAAAATGCTTTTAGAGTGGAATATAAAAGATATAAAGATCAAAATACAATCGGAGCACATGAACGTGAAGCTTTTAAAACCCATGATATTGCATAACAGTATTATGTTGTGAGCATTGGACAGTCTACACATACTGCTGTGATAATCCTGAACATTGGATGGCAAGACCTTGAAACTATGCAAGGGTATTCTGTGCTTGTTGTAATGAGATTTCATAGTATTTAGATATTATTTAAACAATCGGCAAAGTCACAATAACGAGTTTATTAGTGTGATGTGCAATGTATGTTACTTGTAACTGCTTGATGGGAGATTCACTTTATGCAGCCATTGTGCAATGCATTAGGCCTAGGGGATTAAAAATCGAATAAAATAGTCAGTGACGCATTTACTGACCCACTTCATATCCGTTTACGTGGTTACTTACCTACTTTACCGAATTCGGCCTCACAGCCCAATTTACCATTTTATTAATCCACTTTGTCAACATGACACACCCATTTATCTGGTGCTTACCCAATTTAATAACTAATTAGTTACTAATCCACTTTACCAGTCTAGAGTAAGACTCGCTTTTCAAAGTGAGTCCGTCAGCTCAAGCGGGCAAAATCCAGGGACTTTCCCAAGTTATGGAGTATTTAAAAGTAAATCCGATACACCTGTATGTTAAGATTAGGAAAATACTTTAAAATTGAATGGGATGAAGACATACGAAGACTGAGTAGTTTATGATTCGGAATTTTGATAAAAGTACCATGCAGAAATCTGAGCTGAAATGGCACGTTCTGAGAAGAACCTGAAAAAGAAGTAGGAGGGGGGTGANNNNATTTTCTGGGGGAGGGGAGAGAAGGGGTTTGAAAGTGTAATGTGAGAGAATGAATGATAACAGCAGTAATGTCATAAATTATGTGTTAGCTCTCGAAAGTCTGGGTGCCAGCTAGATGAGAAAATGGAGATGAGTGGAAATAGTGTGCATAAGGACCATTATGTGTCTTTGCAGTGTATTGAATTCATGTGATATTGAATTGTATTGTGAAATTATTTTGGTCTATGGCCTAATAAAACCTTTGAACTTGAAATTGAACATTGTTTTATTTAGGGTTGATAGCATGGTTAGGAGGAGGGTTAGGCTGTCTCGCGTAGCACATGACACAGATTAGTAAATACAGTAACCTTGGAGAAAGGTATTAGGGTTGCCTAGCCTGTGTCAAAATCCGAATCTTGAAGTTGGTCAAGATAAGCTGATGATCTGCTTCGGAAATGGGTCACAGACTCGGTGTTAAGTGGATCGGAGAAAGGAAAAGGGGTGGAGTGGGTGGATGGGGTTGGAGGGGAATAATGGTTCACCTCAGAAATTGGTTAACCATCCTGTTATCTAGATGGATATGGGTGCATCCATCTATCTCGTTAAATGAAAACCGCTCAATTTCAAGGAACCATCTGTACATGATTATGGGACTGTTCTGCGTTCCAAACCGGCGTTTTTAGTTTGCCTCTTCCTCCGGACTTGAAGCCATCCTATCGGACAACGTGTAAACAGGAGCTGATGAGTTTGTCACCAGTGCTGAAAACTCTGAAATATACGTAATTTTGAATTATAATATTGTCTCGGATAATAAAAGGCACTTTTTTTTCCCCTCGTCTAGACTAGTAATATCTATGGTTGTATGCATAATCCATGCGTTAATTAACGTTCTGCGTTAACAACAGTGAACACTACTAATGTTTNCCAAGTTATCACATTGCATTAACCTAACGTTAGGATTGTGCATACAGCAACAGTGGTCTAGTATCTCTAGCAGACCATTTCCATTTTTCAGAGAGCAACGATTTAGTATTTTAGCTCAATAAAACAGAATGACTGGACAATTGAATAAAATAATATCGAACTATCGCATGTACTCTGGTCATCCTAGGCTGATGAGGAATGTAGACCAATCACTGTAATGAACGTGTGGAGAAATTCACATGTTTTTGATCAAATTCAAGTTCAAGTTCAATTTGATTTTATAGGCCTTCAGCCAGTTCGAAGAAATACAAGATTATGTGTTAACATCAAAGTAAATTCATATCCACACACACACATAAACGCTCACACACAAATACACGCACACACTTACGCTAATTCACACACATACACGCACGCCGCCNGTTTATAAGACCAAGCTCTGATACCTTTGAAATATTTTGAAACACAGTAGTGAACATTTCGAAACGTCCTCTGATTTCATGAATTTAAGTAAAGAAATGGATTTGTGCATACTTGGTTTAATGTATGCTCTCTTTGGAAGGAAGTTATTTCTAAACTGGCAAATCTTTAATCGTGACAGAAAATTAAAATACACGTACATTACAAGACTACAGTGAATTTATATCCCTTGAAGATCACAAGCAATGTGAATTGTAGTAGATTAGAGGCTTGGAGAATATTAAGATGCTAGTCTGTTATTTGTCTCACGTTGAATGACGGGTTGAATGATAGGTCATTTCCATGCCTGCTGAAAAAAATAATTTGAAACTGGGCAACAGTAATGCTAAAGCTTTAGTAATAGAAAAACCCATATTATCGTAAACCTGTACAGTATAGGCAAGATTCCGTCTTTGACAAAAAAAAAATAATAAAGGCAATAAAACTACGTATACCAAGTATTCACAATCACTCTGAACGACCTTTAAGGTATGAAGCCAATTTTTTTTCCACTGCTAGTCTAGTTATATGAGTTTTGACACCCCTCAGCGTATCCCGGGATCCCTTGCCAAAATGCTCTCATATATTTTTAATTCTTCCTTCAAACTTTGACTCAGAAAAAAATGCCCCTAAACCAAATAGATTTAAATCAGGCTCCCTTATATAATAGGCCTTTTTATATAGTAAACAGGATAACCATACCCACCTATCACAGCTGATACTTCACTTATTCTGAGTCTTCAAGTGTATAATTTGCACCTATCTAAACCATCGAAATTCAATTCAAGAGAGACAGAAAGAGACAAAGAGAGAGGGAAAGGATACGTTCATGGAACGGGGAGTAAATAATAATGATATTATATTATCATTAGATCACCTGTGACAATCACAGAAAGGGTCCACATTTCTTTTTTATCTATATAAGAAGAAAAGAAAGGGAAAATCTATTCTGTTCACTGTCAAACCTAGTCCGGTGACCATCTGCATATCACGACCACTTGCAATGGCGACTGAGTTTAAATGACGACCATTCATATTAATGTCCTACAAATTTGACCTCTTTATCATTTTGTCTAAGTGATCACGACAACCGAGTCTCGAATCACGTCCTAAACAGTATAAAACATAAGGATCGCTATGTAATACGACTGTCAAACCTCGTAAGGATTATTCAGTGGTTCTGCAGCCAGTCAATGGGTTACAAAGGGGTTTTTCTTGCAATTTGAGTTTACGCTTAATCTTTTTAAAGTGCTATACAACATCTCTGCGACCAACATAAAACCTAAGAGAGGTTTTCTTGATATCATGTGAAAAGTGATCAAAATGTGTAAGGCTGCCACACCTAGCTATGAGGATTTAGAATCTCTGGAAGATGCAGATTACACCTCTGATGAATTCCAACAGAGCTATCAAGTGTCAACTTCACTCTGACTTTGAATCGTCGGCGGCTTAAGACACTGCATTAATTGATATCAGAAATTAATCTCAGAGCGTCTGAACCGAGGCAGGTCTTTGTATTCTTGATAAACTCACATGACCTTAAGCCTGTGGTATACAAGAGTGCCCAGCAGCGTCAGTGCATCAGAATTGCCAGATCTGACACATTTGGAGCCAATTACCAGATTTGTTGGCTCTTTATGCAACCCTTGTCTAAAGCCTTTGGCTCAAAATAAATGTTTTGTGGTGTTTTTTTTTTGGCTCTAATAAACTTCATGTCAAACCTGGCTATTTTGCTTTACAAAAAGTACATATTATTATTAATATGGTCCTCTCAAACTATTTGGTTTCAAGTGACCGGGCGTCCGTGATAATGGTCTCTAATGCATCCGCAAACTGCACAACAATTAATGACTCGCTATTTGATTATTTTATTGATAATAAAGAAATGATAGATATTATCCTGTGCTGTAACATAATAATATATGACTTCAGTCCCATATTATCAGATCCAATAGAACTACAGTTAAGAATCCTTACTAGACTGGTAGCGAAACAACGAACGTCACTATCCCACTACCAAAAGAGAAAGCCGCGGAGAGCCACGCGACAGAGCAAGTTAAACCATGCGCATGGGATCCCAGTAAGTCAGCTAACATTGTTTCTGGCATAGATGTGACTCGAATCCAAGACCTAGATGCCTTATTGGATAGCCAAATTGTGTGTTACACAACCTAAATAGAGTCTGTGCTGAGCTAGAATGTATCTTTACGGAAGCGGCAGTTAAAACCTTTGGAGAAAAGAAGTGCAAAGATTGCAAGACTAATATGTTTAGAACCGTTAGGCCAAGACAAAGTAAATCTTATTTCAGTGCGGCGTGCAGGGCGAGACGCAATATTTTCAATAAAGCTAAAAGACGTCATAGTCTCACCCGCACGAACGATGATTATGAAAGAATGAAAAGCTCGGGTAAAGACTGTAAAAGGGGATTGAAGAACGCATATAAATTATACAAGTAAACTATCCGTTTACGATGTCGTGAACTCCAACGAAAAGGAAATGTTAGAGATTACTGGAAATTTGTGAATAAAAATGATCACAGTAAAAGCGATCATGTTTCAGAGAAATTATAACTAAAGGATTTCGTTATTTTTTTCAGACAACTTAATAAGGATGATACTGAACAGTCAGATATTGATTTTCACACAAATGAAAACGATGATATGGATAGATCATTTACAGAAAAGGAGATTAGAGATTGCATTAAGAAGTTAAAATGCAACAAAGCTTCAGGTATCGATAATATCCTAAACGAATATATAAAAAGCACAGAAGACCTAATGATCAATGTTTATGTTAAATTATTCAATGCAGCTTATACATGTGGTGTCATACCAGAATCGTGGACAGTGGGGTGCCATTAAACCAATATAATATAAGAATAAAGGAGATCGTGCTGATCCTGAAAGTTATAGGCCAGTCACCATTCTCAGTTGTCTGGGTAAATTATTTACGTCTGTTTTAAATACTAGTTTAGGAACTTATCTAAGTTACAACAATTACTCGTATATTGGGGAGGAACAAATGGATTTCAGAGAGGGATATTCTACCATCAGTTGCATGTTTGTTTTACATGGTCTACAGAATCTGATGAAAACTAAGAAGAAAACATTATTTGCTGCATTCATAGATCTCCGAAAAGCTTTCCCGAGTGTAAGTAGACCGCTATTGTTCCAGAAATAGTCAGCATCAGGTATTGGTAAAAATATGTATCGAATAATCCACTCAATGTATGATAATATCAAGTCATGTGTCTCAATAAATGGAGAAATGTCAGAGCTGTTCAATTGCCATGTTGGCCTAAGAGAAGGCGAAAATCTCAGACCGATTCTCTTCTCCATATATATGAGTGATTTATATATAGCTTTCTATGTGAGGCTGGTAACCAAGGAGTACAGGCACGTTTTGAGATAGATGGTATTGAGTTATATTCCTCCTTATTATTGATAATGTATGCGGATGATACTGTTCTTCTAGCGGACAGTAAGGTTAAACTACAGAATCTCTTATCAGACTATGAAAACTATTGCCTGAAATGGAAACTTAATAATTATTAATATGCCTAATACAAAAGTAATGCTCTCTGGAAAATCTTACAACAAGCCAAAATTTTCGGTTAATCAGGTCGATCTGGAATTGGTAAATAAATTCAAGTATTTGGGAGTTACATTTACCAAAAATGGTAGATTTCTAACTACAATGAAAGAAAATGTTAACAACGCAAGAAGGGCAGCCTACGTACTACATCGTCGATGCAATGTAGGATTAATTCTCTTGGATTGTCATTCTGATTTGTTTGTAAAATTTACTGAACCTATCTTATTGTATGGTTGTGAAGTTTGGGGCTTCGAACGTCCAGATATATTAGAATCATTTCGGCTGCAGCACTATAAAGTATTACTAAAACCAAGGCAAAGCACGCCAAAGTATATGTATATGATTTATGGAGAATTAGGTAAACCACCATTGTCCTGTGATATTCAAAAGAGAATGATAAATTACTGGTCAAGGCTGAGAAGTGGTAAGCAAGAAAAATTATCCACAGTAATGT
>JAWQUT010000332.1:412014-425737 GCA_033807755.1 Ellobium chinense
TCCCCCCCCCCCCCAAAACGGCCATGCGATGCCCAAAAAAAATGATGGTCAGCTAAGACAAAATGAATTAGGAGGCCATGCAAAATTTGGCGGGGATTAAAGGTATGGGGGTTTTGTTATGACGATTTTTCTTAGAGCACGAATTTTGGTACGGATGATAGCACTTTGTTCAGGGTTAGAAACATTGTCTAGGAACTCTCTCGTGTGCCTTTTTTTTTTTTTGTTCTTTGATAATCTTGCCCGAAACCTTAATTTAAGCTTTAGGCGGGAGTACCCTGCAGTTCTGCCATTGAAGGAAGCCAAATAGTTATGTTATGTACGAGGTGCATTGTTGGACACAGCCTAAGTATGCTTTTCAGTTAACATTTAGATTCATGTGTAATTTAAGTACAATGTAAAATTACTTTTACCTTCTCCCTGCCCCTATTCCTAAACTGCTATTCGATTAGGGTCAGAGATTGAATCTCGGAAGTCCAGCAAATTGCGTAATCACCGTTGAGAAGGTAACGCACCCCACAATTTATGCACTCTGATTGGAGGAAGGGATATCGTGCCGTGTGCAGATGAACCAACTATAGTCTTACAATCTCCATGCTCCTCCTTCGCGGTCAGAATGCAGATCGAGATCAGGTCAGTGAAGGTTTTGTAGTCTGTTTTCCCACACCTTTTTTTCCTCATGTATATCTCATCAAGTTGACAAAGCCAATCTATTATAGCCGGTTCAGTTTCACTAGTTTGCCCCGCCCCTTTATCTTCCTCATTTTCATTCACACATCCTCTTTGTAAATTCTGAGGTCTGCACATGGCAGTGTAGTGATCAAATGAATGCGGTAAAGTGTTATTCTAATTTGATAAATTTCATAATTTCCTGTAAGAGTATGCGGCGGGTGGTAAGCAAAATTTCCTCTTCTTCTTCTCCTCTTCCTCCCCTCTTCCTCCTTTTAATTTCTTCCTCTTTTTCTCTGTCTCTCTCTCCTTCTCACACACACACACATTCACACACACACACACACACACACACACACACACACACACACACACACACACACTTAATCAAGAGCAAACATTTTTCTACCAGGAAAGTCTAGATATCTTAAAAGACAAATGCTTTTTCTATAGGATTTTAGTCCGTGTCCATTCATTCCAGCTGGGTTAAAGCAGCAAGATGATCACATGCAAGCACTGCGATCATTGTATGAGTGTGTTTGGGAAAATTTAGCCGTTTTGGTCGCATGGAGAGAGGAGAAGGGAGATAGAAGGAGTTTGTTTTATCATTATATTATTGTGATTCAATTCAATTCAATTCAATTCTATGTATACGCGTGCCTAATCCCTTTATTTTGTGATTACATTTTGTTTTTTAATTTTCGTTTCAACTACTAAAATATCAATACTTTAAGTATCGTTTGATGTAGTAAACCACACCAATCACTTTTTCAAATGATAATTAAATGAGAGAAACGCTTTGCAAGTTTCTTTCCATTATGCAAAATGAGTATCGGGGCCTTAATAGTAATCGTTCGTGTGAAATAGCACCAATAATTTCTGAATCGATACTATTTTTTTGTTAACACAGAACGTCTCTCGTGGCCTATATCCTGGCTTTCTCCACGTAACCTGTCATTTTTATTTTTCCCTCTTCTCATATCACAGGCTTTCAGGAAAAAAAATGGTACGAAATTTGGCCGTAGGGAAGGGATGGAGGAGAGGAGACTTTCCACCAGCAGAACATGTACTTTCAGAAGAAAACGTGGTAACGACATTTTTGTACACGCAGCAGATGAAGTAGATCCGCCCCTGAAGTGCTGAGGAGGTTTGAAACTCGAGAGTAATAATAATAATATTTACAGCTGAGAGAAAGGAGAAGACTCAGGATCGGTCACCTATGCACTATAAAGGAGATTCAGCCGTTTACAGTTCAGACAGTGAGACAAGTCACATCATCTTCTCACAGTCATTCCAAAAAGTCCATAACGAAATTGCTCACTTAAATTATGTTTGTTAAGGTGGAAGAACGTGGTTAAGAATTTAGGGTCTGAAAACGTAAAGAACTCTTTTTGCACCCTCTTTATAACTTTGGTCCACACATTTCTTCCTTTTGTAGATCGCATTTGGGATATATGTTAGTATGGCATTGAAGTATATGTGTATGGTTGCAATGATTTTCCATTGCATAGACCCTCTGGCTTCTACACCAACTAAATTTACCACCTCGCTGACAGATCATGATTATTTGACTTCTACTTCAGCTTGCTGTTCAAAAACCGGCAACGACGTACCGAACACACAGGCAAAAAACATGACTGATGCTGCAGGAGAAATTCAGGTACCCTCATCAACGAGAACACAAAGAGGCATTTTTGTCAGTGACGAATTCCTGAACTTATTCAGTCTAATCGTGAATAGATGGCTCTGCCTTTTAGTAGGCATTGTGGGAGTGATTACTAATATCTTAAATTGCATAGTCTTTTCTTTTCAGGGATTCAAAGATAGCACGAACATCTCCATGACTTCGCTAGCCATTTGGGACCTCATCAGGGCTGCTACCGGCAGTTATCGGAGATTAGGTGAAGTCATTCTCAGTTCAGTATCTCCAGCACAAAGCCTGTCTTGGAGAAACAGACAGTTCAACGTCCTAGGCTATCTACCTACTTTCGCTGGTCATGTATCCTGTGTTCTTGCATCCTACGTTTCGATAGAAAGATGTCTTTGTGTTAGCATGCCATTTAAAGTTAAATCCGTCTTCACTCCAAAGTTCACATTTATCATGGTCACTTTGATTTCGATTACCGTCTTCGGAGCTTTCTTCACCTTCTTCTTCTTTTTCGATGTTATGCGTGTCTTTAACCCTCGATACAACGAGACTATTGACGTCTACGTGTACAATGACTTCTTCCATTCCATCGAGGCTGTTTATATGCCATACCATAAGACAATGACCCTTCTGGTTCCAAGTCTTAGTTTTGCATTGCTGTGCACATGCTCGGCTATAACTCTATACCATGTGCGAAAGTCATCAGCTGCAGTCCGCGACAAGAGTACCATGGGACAAAATGATTCCTCAGTTCTTACACAAAGAGAGAAACAAGTGGCAAAGATGTTGTCTGCTATTATTCTCGTCTACATTATAAACCTGTTGCCTCGCATTTTAATATTTTCTGCCTCTCTCATTGAACCGGAATTTTACATATTGAAAAAGTATAATAACTTGTTTGGGGTATTAGGTGCTACAATGTTTGTGATGGATTATCTTAATAGTGCTGTCAATTTTTTCATATTTTTGAAGATGAGCTCTAACTTTAGAGCAACATTCTTTGCCTTGTTCTGTGCTTGCACAAAGAAATAAGTATAGTGTTCAACTCATTTTCCAGTCAAACATTTGACGATTTAACAACTTCCAAATTAATGATCTCATACAGATTTTTTTTTTAAAATTTGAGTATAGATCTATGAGTAAATCAGTGAGATTACAGAAATATCAATGATAAGGTTGTAAACTGAGTAAGTCGTATGTAGATTCCTCTTATGCTATTGCCATATTTTTTATTGGTAATGAATATTGCGAAGCTTAATTACAAATTTTATTATGTAAGCTGTAACTTCAGTCGTCCAGTATCCAGTTTAAAGACCGGACTGTCTATGCTAGTTTAGATTGTGTTTGCTATTTTAATAAAGATTATTAATGTTACAGCATCGATAAAGAAAATTGAGAATCATGTGGTTTATCCTTGTCTTCAACACATCTGGTTCAGATGAAATTAGTGTGGAATGAAGCTATATAATGAAAGCCACTTGTAGTCATTCAAAGTATTTGTTTGTTGTTTTCATTTATTATTTTATGTAGGATTCTAAAGATTCGCAGTTGCTGTAAGATGTGACAGACATTATACTTGTTGCCTAATTAATTAGTGGTTGCTTGCTTGTTTGTTTAGCTAGCTGACTAGCTGTCTGTCTGGCTGGCTAGCTGGCTGGCTGGTTGGTTGGTTGGTTGGTTGGTTGGTTGGTTGGTTGGTTGGTTGGTTGGTTGGTTGGTTGGTTGGTTGGCAGAACTGTTAAAACTACTTTTTTAAGAAGGCCATACCGAAACCGAAGTGAATGATCCAAACTTCAGGTTTAGTTTACAAAATCAGGAGAGAATGCAAACTAATTCGCAGGCAGGTTCACATATCTAGAGCCCTTTCTCCATAACATGTCCAGAGGACAGATTTTTGACTGTTTTACTAAGGCATGTGATTAAAATTTCATCCAATAATTAGAAGTTTATAACTTTTTATTCTAATAGCGCTAGTCAGTGTAGTAAATATCACAACAGGAATCACTGAAGAGGCTACAGATACCACTACTAATGGCAAGCGGTATGTGTGGCGAATATTCCAGCATCTGATATTTTACCTGATCAGTAGAAAATTCATTCGGCGTAAAACAGCATTCAGAAAGCTAAGAAACAAGATGGCGGAAACAAAGGATTTCTGAAATATCAAAGAGGAAATTAAGAATAAATGGGGCTGGAGTAGTTCGAAAAAATTTTTAAAAACGACTAGACGCACAAACTCAGAATAAAGCTAAAATCCAATTATATCATGGCAAGACATATTATTGTTAAATATTTGTCATAACAGCTTTCATACAATACATACAATGACATGTTTCTATTATTATAAACTCCACAAAACAGTATTTTGCATTGCTGATACAATAGTTCAACACTACCACCACCACCAACCTCAACAACCACAACAACAACAATAACAACAACAACAACAATAACAATGGTTGTCGCGCTAACCCCCTTCTCCATGTCTGACCTTCATGTACGTTGTAGCTGGTTAGTCCAAACAGTAAGATTTAACAAGGTTTGTTAAGGAGGCAGGTTGGCTGTGCGGTTTGTGAGTCGTACTCAGAAATCGAAGACTGTCAAGTCCTATGTGTTTGACTCGTACACTGGCGGTTTACGTTGTAGTGTCCTTGAGAAAGATACTTCACTTCCATTTCCTCTCTCGACGCAAGTGTAAATGAGTACCTGCCTTTAGAGCTGGGGGGACCAGGGCGCTGCATCGTTGGCGACCAGCAATGACTTTGTTATGTACTTCATTTGTAATATTATGTATTGTGTATTATGAATGAGGTGTGTAACATTGTATAATATTGTAAATCGAATTCCCTACGAGGTAAATAAAAGTCGTAGTTTTATTTTCGTTTTTTTTTTGTTTGGAAAAAAGAGCCCAAACCAGAAAGTGCTATATGGGCAGACATACTTGCATATGACCATACAGAACAGACATCCAAAATGCATCAAACATTGAAACAGGAAAATACTCATATCGTCAACATATCAGTCAATCAATCAGTAAATCAAATAAGACACAAATGTTCCCTTTCTGGCAGGGAAGTGGGAAGGGTGTTAGTTTTGTGTTACATAGATTTGTCTGATATAATGGGATGTTGTGGAAGTTGTAACTGTCAACATTAGATGAAAAGAGTGAGTGAGTGAGTGAGTGAGTGAGAGAGTGTGAGATAGGGAGAGAGAATGTTAGAGAGAGAGTGAAACAGAGAGAGCGAGACAGAGAGAAACATCTAATTGAACGACCCTCACTATACACATTACAGTTTAGAATTTGAAAACCGCGATGGCACCAGACCTGTGAACTAGCCTTGGCAATCTCAGAACTTTATTATGGCTCGAGGGGCAAATTTTATTAAATGGCTCAAAGAGGCTTTTACAGTTTAGTTCCTGCAGCCTGTAGCGAGCATTGACAAACTCGTATTGCCAATGCGTGTAAATGGCTACTAGATGAAATAGGACGGCGATGGTGTTTGAATATTTTCAGAGAACATTGAAGATTAACTAAATTGTATTAGACAAACACATCACCTATTGGTTATCTCAGATTCATATATCACATGGCCGTTACGCCCTTGCAATGAAGAAGTCTATCAAAACTTCCAACACGTCATTCCATCCGCATGGTCTTCTATTTAACAGACACTTCCGTGATTGCAGGTAGAAAATGAGACCACTTTCGCTGCTTGAGATGAGGCACAACTGTCACGATCTCCTACCGATCGCAAATGTAACCGCAACTCACTTCCCATTCACCTCCCTTCCGCTCCCCCCTCCCCCTTCCCGCCCTCTCCCCCGCCTACTCTTCCGGGTTTTTCGTTATTTCACAGTATTTAATATTTATAGTCCTCGTGAGGAAACTGCCCATTCCGAGACTCCAAACAAATCAGATATATATTTATGGTGCCCTAAATAAAAACATCATGGAATGTTTTGCTACAAAAGCCAATGATTAATTACTGGAGGAATGATGGTAAAGAGACTGGATAACTTTTGCCCAACGGGAAACGGGATCTAAGGCCATATTTCTCGTCGTGTTTTGAACTTGCCAAACGTCTTTAAACAAAATTTAAAGCTTAAAACAGTAGTATAAAAACGTGTTCTTGACGTGGAGAGGCCATTTTGTTGTTTTCATATCTTTCCATTAACCTATTGCAGATACAGACTGGTGTAATCCACGGGAGAAGGTCCAGCTCAGAATAAGATGAGAATTGTATACTTTTTTTTTTTTATGAAAAGATTAAATTTGATTTGTTAGATGTATGTATTCTAAGTAGCCGTACACGCTTCGTGAGAGAAGAGTCGCTAATAAGTTTAAGATCCATAGCAGTCAGATCAGTGACTTGGATCTACTCTCCTGAGCCTGTGGCTGTATATGCATAATCCATACAGTAGTTAACAGTAGTTAACACTATTAAAGTTTTGAAAGTTTCCCGTGGTTACGCCAGTACGTTTACTAACGTAAGAATGATGCATACGGCCGCTGGACATAAAGGTAGCAGAGGGGATGACATTACTGACAACCTGGCTGGAAATGCATGGGTGTCTGGCACAATCAAATAATATGACAAAGCAGGTGTGTTGACTGAACTAACAAGAAGACACTAAGGAGTGGACAGAACGCCTTCACCTGAAACGAATGTTGGAAATGAAGTGTGACGGAGAAGACAAAAGTTACAGAACTGCAAGAGACTCTAGGAGGGTCCACAATCTGACAGCAACAAGGACAGTTAGGAGAGCAACTCTTTGCTGGGTTCTGAACGGCGGAACAGAGCACGTATTAGCTGTCCGAAGTACAATGATGTTGTTTCTGGATGCAAGTAAAGAGTAAATCTAAGAAAGTTTGCAAATAGAAAAAGGCAGAAAGAAAAAAAAAAGCTGCAATACTCTCTTTTACAAACGAGGCGTCAGTGAAACTCATGTCTTACAAAAGACCTGATATCATGACGAAATGGCACCGTGCCTTTTCGCCCGCTTCACCTAAATAATCCTTGATTTACTTAAGCTTATAGTGATATCAGAGAGGAGCATAATGCCGGCTGCAGTGTAACTGAACCACAATAGCTATAAATTCCGCATTCTGCAGCACAGCTCTACTCTACCAATGACAAATATGGATTTTTACTATCAGTATGATGTAAATATAAAGCACACTCTTGCATCCTTAATTATGGACTATACTTGGAGTAAAATGAAAATGCACATCGAAGTTTGATGTACCCCTTCCCACACACATTGCACAGTATTGTTTTTGTCCTGTGGCGCGGATGATTTTTCGCAATTTTAGATCTAATTTTCTTTTGTCTTTAGTTTGCAGTTGGTGAATTCCAGTGCGTGCGAAAAGTTGAAGAAAGGGTGCTATTATACGAAGCTGGCTCAAAAAAAAAAAGCACTTAGTCTTCTCCCGAACCATTTATGAGCCAACCTCGTGTAACAACACCACTCAGTGGGCGTCGATTGAACCTCTATTTAAAAGGACTGTGCACTTTTAATTTGGATTAACCGCATTTCAGATTAATAGCAATGCCTGATTCAGTAATATCAACTGGACGGAAACCCGAAAAAGTAGCGCTTTAGGTATGAAGATGCCAATAACACCTTGCTTAAAATATGCAATTCTAAATAGTCCCTATAAAATGAGAAAACTGGCCATGGAGAGGGGGGTAAGGGGTTGGAGTTTCATTTCAAAGGCTTAGATAGGTGCAAATACATGTGTAGACTCAGAATAGGTGAGGTTTAGTCACCCAAGTATAAACTTTGTGGTTGTTGCTAGATGGGCAAGATTACCCTGTTTACTGAGTGAAAAGGCCTAAACTATTAGGTAGCCTGCTTCACTGCCTAGGTTCTCAAAATCTAACTGGCATTTTTCTTTGTGTCAAAATTTGGAGGAAGGGCTAAACAACATGTTTGAAAAGTATTATGGCATGGGACCCCTGGATACGTTAATGAGAGGTGTAAAATCTTATATAGCCAACAGTGAAAAAAAAACATTGGCATCTTCATACCTTTAGCCTACACCACCTGTGTCCGAGGAACTCACTGACACATCCCAGAAGTGAAGGACTATTCACCCCACGCCAGAAAGAGGTTGGAGATCTGGCCAAGTGCAACCCAGTGAAGGACTATCCAACCCACGCCAGACAGAGGTTGGAGATCTGACCAAGTGCAGCCCAGCTAAACAGCAAACCACAGGCTGTAGGAACCAAACTGTAAAAGCCTCTTTGAGCCATTTAATAAAATTTTCTCCTCGAGCCACAGGAAAGTTCTGAGATTGCCAAGGCTAGTTCGCAGGTCTGGTGCCATCGCGGTTTTCAAATTTTATACTGTAATGTGTATAGTAAGGGTCTTTCATTTAGATTTTTCACAAGTTTGATTTAGAGAACAGGGGTTAAGACTTTCGCATTTTTTTTTTATTTTGCAGACTTCTGGTCCACACAAATGAAATCCGCTAAAGTCATTGAGAAACACTGCCTCAACAATTATTTCTTTACAAACTCAGGACTGACTTTCATCACTTTTCCGATGTGGTTTCATGTTGTACGATTATCTCTATACAATCTGTAATAGGTTCTCTCTCTCTCTCTCTCTCTCTCTCACACACACACACACACACACACACACACACACACACACACACACACACACACACACACACACACACTCTTTCTCTCTCTCTCTCTCTCTCTCTTTCTTACCATATGTGCTTTCTCGATTCTAACCCTGCTTCTTGACTCCTTAACCAAGCTCTTGGTGGGATCGTCTCTAGATATTGCCAGGGAAGTGGTGATTTTTACAGCCTGGTTACTACGTTGACTTGAGATCTCAACAGTGCATTTGTAGAAAATTAAAGTTGCATTAGGTACAGTCTACTCCTCCTGATTGCAACTTATTAGGAGCGTGGAAAAGTTTGCCCCTAAAAGGACTTGCTGTTATCCAGTACCGATTATAGAGAACAACAGCAATTTGCAATGTGGCAAAAGTTGCCATTGAATGGAAGTTGCAATTATCTGTATTGAAATTATGCGGAATGGGCTGTATTTTTCAAATCCGGGAGCTGTGACGTGATTTGGGAATATCACTTTGACGTCAGAGATGGAGCTGAGCGCCAGACCAAGGGTGTTTAACCTTCCAGAAGACGAGCCAGTTTTGTATTCCAGACAGATTGAGACGGCCACACTCTCAAAGTAAGCTTAGTTCTCATAACAGTTTAAAAGGAAAACTCAGAATGGGAACCCCATATCAAACTGAAACACAGCATGAAATAAAATCATCGTGACCCTCTTTTCCCCCTCCCACTCGCAGCGACAAAATATTGAAATAGAACCGACTTAACAATGTATAACAAACCACAACTACCTGTAAATACGTTTGATATTTAACGCAGTAGTTGTGACATAAGAGTATCATATATTTTACCATTGCCATGCAATAACTTCCGCATTCTGCAGCACAGCTCTAACCTACCAATGACAGATATGGATTATTTTTTAACAATAATCGTGTAAACTAATGCGTACATCTGTATGCTCAATTATGGACTATACATGGAGTAATACTATAATGAAAATGCACAAATGCACAACTTAACAAATGTATAACAAACCACAATTATCTTTAAATACGTTTAATATTTAACACAGATGTGACATATAAATATCATACGATATACCGATACTGCAGAAGTAGACAGCGACTGGGCCGGGGGAAGGGGTGGGTGGATGATGCCAGTCAAGTGTAAAGCGTATGGTTTGTTGCTAGGTACCTAAAGTTATCCTGTTAGTAGATGAAAACACCAAAATTTTAGGTAGCCTGATTTGCAGCAAAAGTTTTCAAAATCTAATTCATTTTGAGGTATATTTTGTATGCGAATAAATTTGGAGAAAAGTCTAGATAATATGTTTGGCATATATAATGGCTCAGGAGATCTTGATACGTATGTGAGAAGTATAAGAATCTATATATCCAAAGTGGAGAAACATTGACATCTTCATATCTTACTGGACTGGTCTGAATATTATTTTCTCGGTGGTGAACACTACAATATTTCCGTCGCTATTTCTTTCTGCAGCCCGAAAACAGTTCTATAAATTATGTTGCTCTAAAGTTGGAACTCATCTTTAAAAAGATGAAAAGGTTTGTCGACCCATTGATTAAATCAAGTACAACAACACCGTTGGCCATGCATAGAAACAAATTATTATATTTTCGCCAAACGTAAAATTCTGGCTCCACTAGAGAGGCAAAGAACATTCCTAAGCGGGGCAACAAATTGATAATGTAGACAAAGACAATGACAAACAACATCTTTGCCACTTGCCTATCTTTTGGTGTCAGATAAGAGGGATCATCTCCTTCGGTATTAGAGCCGCGTCCAACGGCGACTGATGATTTTCGTAGTTGGTGAACAGTTATGATGGAACACGTGCACAGAATTATGAAACTTAGAGAAGGGATCACTATAGTCATTGTCTTATAGTACGGCATGATAATATGCTCGTTGGCGTGAAAGAAACTGTTGTACACAGGCACGGGGATAGTTGTGTTGTATAAAGGGCTGTAAATATAAATGAGCTCTTGGCAGAAGAAAAGGATGAAGTAAGCCCCGAAGACGACAAGAGAGATAGCTACAACAGCGACGAATGTAAATTTCGGCGTAAACACCGATTTAACTTTAAACGGCATGCTCACACATAGACATCGCTCTATTGAAACGTAAGAAGCAAGAACGGAGGACACGTAACCAACAAGACCGGTAGGAAGTTGAGAATGAGAAAATTACTGTTTTTCCAAGCGATGCCTTGAACCGGAGACACCAGGCCAATCAAGCCGTCTAATCTCGGGAGGAAAATACCTGCACACTTGACGAAATCCCACAAAGCTATCAAAGTCATGGAAATGTNGGGCTACAGCCCATAGTGCCCTGCGGGTAAGACGGCCCTGCATCGCTCTATTGAAACGTAAGAAGCAAGAACGGAGGACACGTAACCAACAAAGACCGGTAGGAAGTTGAGAATGAGAAAATTACTGTTTTTCCAAGAGATGCCATGAACCGGAGACACCACGCCAATCAAGCCGTCTAATCTCGGGAGGAAAATACCTGCACACTTGACGAAATCCCACAAAGCTATCAAAGTCATGGAAATGTTCGTGCTTTTTGTGAATCCCTGGCGACCAAAGACACAGCAAGTGATAATGTTTGTAATGATCCCCAAAAAGCTTAAACACGTGTTGATCCACTTGTCAACGATTATTCCGAAGTAAGTGAAGACTGCGTCGCTCACAAGAGACCCCTTGGACATTGTCGGTGATTGGGAATGTCTCAGTTTCTCCTGCAAGTGGAGAAAATGTCAGCTTTCCGCGTCTCTTAGATACCGTAATTCATGTGAGCTTCTCTGGATTTTCTGTCTAGATATAAAATTATGAAATTCCTTGTTAATTCCTCGTAACTTTGCTTCAGGACAGAAAATTCAGAAATGCTTTCATATGGTCGTGCATAAAAATATATAAAAGACATAAGTACAAATTATGGTGATGATGCTGTGCACCATGGTCTTTGCATCTGAAAAAGAGTAACGTTTCCCCTTAAAGAGAGATGTTTCCTCATCAGCGACAATGATGCTTCCAAGCCCTTAAAAGTAGATATTTCATAATGAAATGGTCACATTATTGAAAAAACACATCCATACAACGGATAATTGGTCAGGTTAGAATTTCATGAAATTGTATAAAAACAATATAGAAAACAAACACGTTTATACCTAGTATCTTGTCCGTACCTGAAAATAAAGCTAAAATACTCTGGTCACTGTTAAAATTATGTACCGACCATCATTGCGAAGATTCAAAGCTACCCATATTATTTCAATCTGTAATTATAAAATATTTTTGCCTCTTTTCCAATAAAATACGTGAAGAGCTTTAAAGACACAGAAAGACTAATTACAGACGTCTTATTTGTCACAAGAAATTAGTGTCGATATTATTTCAATGTAAGTTTTAGACTTGGTAAATGTCAAACAACTTTCGCCGCTCCAAATCTACTTTTCCTAATTGCTGCACAGAGAAAGCTTCATTTCACCCATGCTTTCCTTAGCCGATGTTGTTGAATCAGCCCTTTTTAAAAGCAAAAATATTTTCAAAAGCACTTAAGGACCTGGGGATATGAGTGACTGGAGTCCCCGATACTACCAACAACCCCTAGAGAAATAGTGTGGAATATAATAGTTACGACCATGTTCCTTAGTAATTATATTGATATACGACTATCATACCTGTCTTTATCTTTTCACCACCCCATCTTTCTTGAGTTGGATTGGTATTTTTATTTTATAATACTCGACTTAATTTATACCACTGGAAAGAATACAGTAATGTTTCTCTTGACCTAAAACAGAACGATAATGTTGGTTTTGAGTAATAGATTAGTAGATTAATAGCCTTCGGCTATCACTGATATCCAGCTTGCACTGACAAGTTCAAGAACCTATTAAGAGGTCCAGTTATTGTTGTGTTTGTCAAGTGCTCTTGGCTTAACTAAGCTATAGATCTAGCAAACTGTTACTCCCTGACGACAGCAATGACTACGACAACAACAACAACAACAACAACAACAGCAAAAACAACAACAGCAATAACAATAAATTCAAAGCTTTATTTAGGATAGTAGCCAATATTCTCGATAATACATGGCATGAATCAAAATTCATAATAATGGAAGAAAAAAAGTAAGAAAGAAGAAAGATCGGAAGAGAGTAAAGAAAGAAGGAAAGAAAGAAAGAAACATATATCTATAGCGGTAACTGATTTGTCCACATCTTATTCGCTTCCCTCTCTCACCGCAACAACAACAGCAGCAACAATACTAGAAATCACTGTTACTGGCAATGCTGTATTTTCCCATAATCATCATCCCCCGTCCCAAAATCCGAAACAATTCGCTGGTTTTAACTGAATCCCATGGGTTGACATAAATCTGCGTTTAGCAGCAATAAGCATGCTTGACTTTTTTTTTTTTTTAAAGAAAAGATAAAAATTCCAAGAAAAAATCGTTTTCTATCCACCTGGCTTTCTTAATTTCACAAGAAAAGCAAACTGATTGTCGTATTCTTCTTTACAAACAAAAAAATATAGTCACATTTTCTGTGAGCAACTGTGGAAATTACAAGCTCATATCAAAATTATTATAATTATCTTAAGTCAGCTTTGATGCACAAACTTATACCATTTCCTCACAAGTTTGATGCTTTTTTTTTTAAACTAAGATCGTTCAAGATACCAGCGCGCACACGCACGCACGCACGCAGGCACGCAGGCACACAGGCACACACGCACACACACACACACACACACACACACACACACACACACACACACACACACACA
>JAWQUT010000332.1:437591-449352 GCA_033807755.1 Ellobium chinense
TATGCGCTTGATGTACAAATTACTTCACGGAAGTGGTTTAAAAGAATGACATAAAAATGATGTATTGATAGGAGAAAGGAAAACATAATATAAAACAAAAAACATGACAGAGCAATATATGATAGTTTAAAGGAACGACGATTCAAAGGAGTGACATAGCAAAAGAGTGGCATTGCAAAGGAGTTACCCAAACCCAGACACGCAATGGAACTGAAGAACTTCCACTCTCCGAGGCAATGTGGTATAACTGAATGCTTGGTATTCTGACACTTTCTCTACGTCTCTTTATCCCCACGGGTGAATGAAAGAAGCGGCCCTTTCATTCTGTGGGCTGTCCCTCAGAGATTCTAAGCAACGGAAGTATCAGTGTCTACGCAAGCCAAGATGGCTGCGACTGATGCTGAAGAGCTAGAAAAAAAATGCTTTGACTTGGGAGTGGTGTTTATTATAATTATTTTCATTTTGCCTCGTCTGTTAGCATATATACCACTGGTGATTATTGTCACATCCTTTTCCGACAAAGGCCTTAGATAAAAAAAAAGTTCCATTACCAAATTTGAAACCGCCGACGGTGATCGCCATTTTGTCGAATTTCCATTTGCGGTGTACCGCAAAAGATTCCAGCTTTCTAACTAAAGTGTAAAGGATCCACTCACTTTCCCGCCTCAAATATCGCGCAGGAGCCAAAAATAAAAAAAATACCAACACTTTCTAAGGTTGCCAGACGTCTTTTTTTCGAGCCGGAACCAAATAGCATACCACAAACAGCACTAAATATAAAAAAAAGGCCAAATATCCTTTTCATATGACTTACCTGGGGAAGAATTTGACATAAGTCGAGAAATTTACTCCAAACTATCTATGTATTAGATATATGCGGGTATTACAATTATCATAAAATATTATACATACAATAAAGCAGCATAGTAAGAAACTATTGTGAGGTGGAAGAAAACATCCGTCTTTGAGTTGTGTTTATCGGGCGATTTTAACAGAAGCCTGATAGTTTGATACCAGTCTGAAAGAAGTAAAAGTAATCTTTGTAGTGGAAATGGTTAAATTTTAACTTAAAGTCCACTATTTGGAAGCCAAAATCTTTTTTTACTTTTACAAGAGCCAAAATTCGGGTATCTGGCACCGAATGAGCCAAGTCTGGTAACCCTGACCGCTTGCCTCACAAGGCATCGACTATTCGCACACCATGAAACATTGCGGGCCCCTGTGCAGTTCCTATCTTAGTATGCAAACTCGTGATTGTTGTCGCACGATCAAATAGTATTCCATTCAAGGCAACGTGGCAACCCAGAGGCTATCCCCGTCCACTAGTATTTTAAAAAAAAAAAAAAAGACAAGCAATTGTTTTATTTACCTTCTCATCGATGGCATTTCGTCACTCCTGATACATTGCTATAGATATAATTACTCAGTATTTCTATCATCCTTTTGAAAGTCAGTTTCTTCCATTTGTCGCTCATTTGATATGTCCATCTCTCGCTATATCACTCCTTTTCGATAAACTCATCGAATGTCTGCATAATACAAGCAAAAAAAAATGGTTTTTTTTCCACACACAAAATACACTGTAAACCACTTTTGTCATTAAACCGCAACTTTTCCGGAGTGGATTGTATCTTCTTAAGTACTAGACCTCGGGCTCATGGGTCATTCCATGTAAAATATTACCTGAGGACCAATTTCTCAAATGCAGCTTACATCACTGTGCAGAAGAGTTGGAATAGTTCAATGTATTTGGAAGAAAGGCTTCACTTTCTACTTATGCAAAGTAGCTTTCTTCTCTATAATATTATCTTACCATTGTGTCCCATCAGTTACCAATCGTTTGTCCCATCAGTTACTCAGAAAGACGGCCCTAGTGTGCTAAATTATTGTTGTTGTATAAAATTGATGTATCCACATGTTGGGATGCATTATCTGAGTGTATAAAAGTATCTTCTTCTATTATCAGTAGTTGAATTTCAAAAATTTTGCTACTTTGCATGTGAAAACGAAGGTATTTCTTCTGCCCTATGAGTTACCAACCTATAAGCTGTGATTATATGAGCTCCAATTTGTCTCTTAAGTCAAAATGTTAATTTATTTTGTCGGTTAATTTGCCATTGCTTTTTTTTTTTTATTTATGTAAATAAAACTAATTAAAATGGATAATAAGTAAATCTGCGAGTGCTTTTTGTTTGTGAAAGTATTGTCTAAATGCCCCGTCAGTTACCATGAAATGACCCTCATTGATTTGACTGGTGGACCGCTGCATGAAGTTTTAGGTATCACGAAACCCAATTATCGCCCCTTGTGCTTCTTTAAGGGAATTCATTACCCTCCCTGTGTAGATTATGGTGCATACTATACCGCCCTTTTCTAATTCAATATTTTTTGCAAGCAAAAATACGCCCCAAAGTGCTAAATAATGCATTTGTTTGTTATGTTGTGGGTGAAAATCTTTCAGAAAACTTTTATCTCAAAATACATTCGTTATTTCCACTACTATTTTCCATACATCTATGTAAGACACATTAGTGTATATCATTCTAGTACTGAGTTTTTCCTGTCAAATTAATGAATTATGAAAGGACAGGCTGCACCACAGAAACGCATTAAACTTCACGAAGGAAGAACAGCACATCCCTATTAAGATACATCGGTCACAGACATGTTATTCTGAGAAGTCGATTTAATGCGTTCACTGTAGTTTTTCCTGCAACCCGGGAATAGTGTATAAAACGTGGCTGTGAAATTGGTACTCATCGTCAAAAAAATGAAAAGATTGGTTGAGCTATTGATGTAATCCAAAACGAAAATAACCCGACCTATTGATACATATAGATTATTATACGTTTTCGTTAAGTAAAATTCTGGCTCAATTAGGGAAGCCAAGAACTGAACAATGCGGGGAAACAGATCAATAATGTAGACAAGAACAACAGTAACCAGCATCTTAGTCACTTGTTTCTCCCTTTGTGTTAGATAACACGTCTCGTCTCCTCCTTTACTAGATTTGCCACGAATGGCCATTGACGATTTCTTTAGATAGTACACGGTTATGACAGAACTAATACACAAAACCCCAAAACTCAGAAATGGAATAAGTATCGTCATTGTCTTATAATATGGTAAGACAACATCTTCGTTGGCATAGAAGAAGCTGTTGTAGGTTTTCTGGGCAATGGTTGTATTGTATTTAGGGCTGAACACATAGATAATGTCATAGAAGAAGAAAACAACTGCATAAGCCCCGAAGACCACAACAGAGATTAGAGTGACCATGATTAGTGTGAGCTTGGGGGTAACGAACAATTTAACTTTGAACGGCATGCTCACACATAAACATCTTTCTACTGAAACATAAGCCGCAAGAGCGCAGGATACATAACCACAGAAGACGGGTAGGAATCCAAAAGTGGGAGAAACCATGCCTGCCCAAGAAGCTCCTTGTGCTGGAGATATCAGACCGATGACGCCACCCAGTCTCCGGAAAATGCCGGTTATAGACTTGACGAGATCCCACAGCGCTAATGAAGTCATGGAGATGTTTGTACTATCTTTGTATCCCTGACGATAAAAGACTATGCAGGTGATAATGTTGGTGACGACACCCAGAACGCACAAAACGAGACAGAGCCACGTGTTTACGAGCGTGTTAAAGTAGTACACGACTTCGTCACTGACAATCTTCCCACTAGCTGTTTTTGATGGTGCGACTGTCGTATCTGCCTCAGGGGAAAATGTCATTCTTTCTCCTGCAGTGGGAAGGTCACTTCCAGTTTCTAATGCGGGCAAAGCAGTTGACGCCAAATGACCATCATTTGTCCGGAGAGTGCAAGAAGCTTGCAGTTGCATGCACAGGGATATCATCGCAAGAATGTATTTCGAAGCCATTTTGTTTCTCTACAAAATGTAAATATTCTGCAGATTAAATTTCAGTGACCTGATGAAAAATGTACTATAGTCGTCCCTGAAATTTATTACTTGAGGGCTTCATTATTAACGATGAGACGTAACGAGATTAAATAATGTACTTATCATCGTACGAATTACAGCAATTCTACATGTTGAATGCTACTAAGGCTGCATTCAGTATATTTCTTACGGTGGTAAGATTTCCTATCTTTAATGCGAAAGCTTTCAAATATCTCAGCTCCTTGTGGACGTTTCTCTACCAAATTTCGCATGTCATGAATCATTTTGTCTTCACTAAAATGTATATATATTTACCTCTAACTAACAATCTTCTTATCCAAGCGTCCATCTTTAATTTCTATTAAAAGTGTACTTTGGCCAAATAATTGAACACGTGAACGTTCACAGTAAAGGCAATAGAACTGTAGTAACTTGGGACGCTGAATATGAGCAAATCGTCTAACAAATATTGTAGAGAAAATTACTATGGGGCTTTTGTGTGAGAATTCCACTAAGATGTCTTGGCCACTATAGTATAAACAAAACAAAACAAAAAAAATATCCGGCGCGGTCTGTACAAAACCGCTGCACAAAAGCTGCACTTGACTCGTGAGCATGGTTTCAAAAGACAAAATAAATGTTAGGCCATGGTATGTACTCACAAAGTTTAATACTGAAGATCGATAACATTTGCCTTCTCCCAGCCTCCCAGTCTCACTCATATCCACGACGCCATGCGCTTCATATAACATTCACCCAAGCATTCATAGGGGAGGGGAAGGGGGAGACGATCCATTCATAAAATGGGATCAACAAAATAGTTCTAAGATACACTGGTGTGCAAAACACCGTCAAATTGTAAATCTCTCTGCTGACCAATGCAAATTGAATCTAGTCAGGCTCACATTTGATTAGGTCTAGATTTAACGGTAGTGTACAGGTAGAGTGTCAAAAGAAGGCTGGCAACTCAGTTTAAAGGGGAAAAAATGCTTAAAGTAATCGAACGGCCATTCTCAGTAACTATTTGAAAGTGTAAAATTAAGCCCAGCGAACAGAAGAAGAATACATGCCTTTTATTGGATTTAAGGAGGAGAGGGAGATGATTTCAGAAATTTTGTAGATTTTGTTCACTCCAGTTAATGTGACTCATTGAATTTTCGGCACTATATGAGTGCTTAAAATATAGTAAAAAAATTTGATATATTTAATTAGATTGGAAAGCAAACAAAAAAAAATGTCGAAATGTTTAAAAAAAAATAGAGTAAAATAATATCTGGGGTTATAATGTTCGACGATGCATAAGTGAATGAATGGGTGAATTAATTAATTCATTCATTCATTATTATGCTTATATTATTATAGCCAACTATCTGATTGTACATTAAGTCTTATCTGAGGTCTCAGGTACGAGAGCTACTTTTACCGATATTTGCGTTGTCAGCTGTGGGTGGACCAATACCAAAAGTATGCCTATCAGAAGAACAGGGCTGTGTTTGTTTGATCCCTGCAATTTGACAGAATGGGAAGCCACACCCCTTCTTTAGTAAAGGAAGTGTCAGTCTCTGGGTAAGCCAAGCTGGCTGCTACTGTTACGGAAGAGACAGTGCTCTGATTTGCGAGTGATGTTTTCAACACTTACTATCTTTGCCTCTTTCATTAGTACACGTACTACCCTTGATTCTCGCCACATATTCCTCCGACAAAGAGCCGTTGATAATAAGTTCTTCTAACAAATTTGAAACCGTGGATGGTTGCCGCCATCTTGCCGAGATTTTTCTTTCTGTTTTGGCATGACATTACTACACATTTTTTAAAAAAATAGGTGTGCACCCTTCCTCACTGTGATTGGCGCGCACCAACCAAACACCTACCCTTTGCCAAGGGGTCACAGAAACTGCAGACCTTACTAACTCATTATGTGAACTATTGTGCAACGTGGAAACGTAATCTTAATGTTAAAAAGACTAAACTAATGATTTTTGGAAAGGATTATGGGACACCTAAAATAACGAACAAGAATAAGGAACTAAACGTTGTAAACGAACTTAGATACTTAACAACACAGAAGATCAGTTACTACGACCCAAACAAAGAGGAAAAACACAGAAAAAAAAAATAATCAGGCTGGAAATGACATAGACATGGGTTACAAGAAAGAGAATTACTAACTAAATATATAAATTTGGGATCTAAACGTACTCAGGATTGATTCATAAATGGTTGAAATGGCCTTAAAATGCTACAAGATGATGTTGAAGGTAAGATCAGGCACTCCAAATTACATGATATATGGTGAACTAGGGAAATTACCTTATACATGCGAAATCAAGAAAAGAATATCTTTTGGGGGAAAAGTGATAAAAAGTCGAAGGGAAAAACGTTCATGTGTATTATAAGAATAATGTAAAGAGAAGGACGCCTACATGATAACACATTTAAGTGGTTAAATTACATTCAGAACATTTTGCAAGATAGTAGATTTAACAACATATGGATTGCTCAAGAAGAAATCATAACACTCAATGATAAGCACATCAAAACTAGAATCGTAGACCAGTATAATCAGAAATGTAGGGCAGACTCAAGTAATAGCAACAAAGGGAAAAATTATATAATTCTTAAAACAGTATGGAGATTAGAAGCCTGTTTGGGATTGTTAGACTCAGCAGAAGTTTATAGTTTAATTAAGTATCGTCTCAGTTATCACAGCTTACCGTTTGAAAAGGGGAGGTATAATAATACTGAATTTAGGGATAGAATTTGTCAAATGTGCTTTCGCGAAATAGGGGACGAATATCATTACATACTAGAATGTCCATCTTTTCATAGGGAAAGAAGACTCTTTCTACCAAAATATTATAGAAATCGACTCAATATGATTAAATATAAAGAATTATTTAATACTTTACATCCTGGTAGGTCAAAGAAATTGAGTAAATTTATAAGGATTATTTTAAATAGTGTTAAAGTTTGACAATGAGATAGGCTTTTCCTTTTTGTATAACATGTCAGCATGACTTACTATGCCGCTGTATTCTCGTTAGCGGTGCCCTCGTGCCGTCAGTATACAGCAACATTCCGCTATTTCGATCTAATGTGTAAAAATTCTAAATCTGAAACGTCATTAATATGATTGTGAAGTTGAGAGAGAGAAAGAGAGAGAGAGAGAGAGAGAGAGAGAGAGAGAGAGAGAGAGAGAAAGAGAGAAAGGGTAGAATGTGAATTGCTTGTTAAGAATATTGTTATTGTTATCGTTCGCTCATTTACAACAGATTAATGTCTGAGCTTAATAAACTTATTATTATTGTTAATATTGTTGCTAAGAACTGCCATAAAAATACAATGGTGCCCCTTTGTGTGACGCCGCAGAAACCAAACAAAACGTAGCTCAGTGCGGCTATAGTGCCTGTAGCCAGTCATAGCCTACTGCTATAATTATTTCAAACATTAATGAGTATAGACTTGAATTGTTGTTTGCTGTTTCAACGCTGAACTGTGATATATTTGCCCCGAAAATTACATATTATCTGATGGAGCAAGTATCAGGTGAAATCCTATCATTGTGTCATTAGATGATTCATCCACTTCATGTTCTTCATCTTCACCTACCGATTGTGACGAATGAAAACTGCATATTTCAAAACACACACTCAATGTTCTTTTCTTTTTATTCCTGTTTTGTTTTAGTATTTTCAAACAAAGTTGCAAGCTTTTTGTTAAGCCCTACTGAAAACTTCTATTTCTCATTCCTTGATTTGGTGTTGCACATATTTCTGTTTGTTGTTCTTATCCATTGTCTTCTAAACGAGTTCTGAATGAGCAAATTTACAAAAAAACGTTTTGTTTTTATTTTCTTATATGTGATACTGTAAAAGTCAACACAGGCACAATTCACCTGTTTCCGAATTTTATATAGCTTATAAACAGGATAAAGATAAATGGATCCTTGATACAATTTTTAAGAAAACAAAATACATTAGTTAGAACAAAAGATTTAGTAAGGCAAGTAAAACTTTGCAGAGATTCGTCCACAAGGAGCTAGGATAATGAACGCACACAAAAAAATAATGTCCAAACATAAGTTACCGAGTTACAAGTGGTTAAAAAATTGCCTTAGCTGCGATCAAGTGACACTTTTTTTGTTTATACTTAGGACTAAAATTTTAAAATCACTCTTTCTCAACAAGCATGAGAAATTTCGTAAAAAAACACGTAGGGTGGATATGGCTAGCAGCTAGAATGTCCACTTCCAATGCCTTTGTTTCGGATGACACAAACATCTACTTTATATAACGAATATACCGGATGCTTAGAACATTTTCAAGGGGAGGGGAAAAACAGGGCTCCCTTAGCTGACAACCTCGATCAGAAAGATTGGCAATCTTGTGCCCCGCGAAGTATATTGATTGTGTTTTAAGTAAGGGCTAGGATGTGTGAACCTCTAATTTTCGACATCAGGACGGATGAACTGATCTTTTGAGCTACAGTGTCAGATATTTTTTTCACGTACGTTTTTAATGTAAATTGCTTGCCTTGATTGAAAGGGTGGGGACTGGATCTTTTTTGTTATTGACTATCGCTTCATTCTCTGGTTTCTGTTTCAATCCAAATTATAAGGGATGGCCCAGGATAATCTTACTAAACTACCTGGTCATCTATTCTGTACAATGACTGTCACATTACCCACTACCTGGCCGTGATATTTAGCTGTCCTAGATAATTGTTCTAAAGAAGCAGGAAAATACCTAGATGAAAGTCTTTCATCAACAACTGCCGTGATTAAAGGGGAGAAAAACTCACCCTCTAACACTTTACATGTGTAGGGCGGTTCTTCTATTGCCGCCTCTGATATCCAAATTACAAGGGATGGCCAATCATTATTCCATTCAGACACCGTTTGTCAGGAATCCTCTATTTGACCCGGTATCATGCCCGGGAAGAGTGCGCTTGAATGTCATGGTTGTTATTTTTTTAATGTTATTGTTGTTGCTCTTCATCTGCTTGTTGCTGTTGTTGATAATATTTTTATTGTTATTGTTGTTGTTGTTGTTGATGATGATGATAATGATGATGGTGTTGTTGTTATTGTTGTCGTCGCAGTGATCTTCATTTTTGTCGTCGTTCCTTCTTTCATTCATTCGTTTTTCTTTTTTTTTTTTTTGGCTTTGATACCCTTCAACAATCTAGATATATTGTGTCAAGTCTTCCACATTTAGCGTAAAAATTACTTAAATTAATAAACTAATATAACAGTCTTTCTTTAATGTCGATTAACGTCATTACTATGGGGGTGGTCGCTAGCCTAGGGTTAAATTTTGGTTGCTGTGTGAGAATGGACGTAGTTGGCAGTCGAGTTGTGAACGCGGATGGCTGGCACGATTTATAGTAATCAGAGAGACTGATGTGCGACAGACAGTGGTACGAAACGAGGTGCGAATGAAATATTTGTAAATATTATTCAATGTATATTGATGTTCAATATTGGCATTTGTCGATACTAAACAAAAATTGAAACTGAAACATACATCAGCTCAAGCATTATGTATCTACCCACAAGACAGTGTACGCATAGCGCTATGTATTCTTTTAGAAGACCATCGACATCAGTTTACTTTCAGTATGTGCTTACCTAAGGAAGGATCACATATAATCCGAAAATTCGTAAATATTTTACAACATCTGCATTATTACAGTGGTTTAACTATTAAAGTATCGTTTCTTATCTATCGTTGCTTTGGACAGTTTTGTTTTTTGTGTTGTTTTTTTTTTAGATTCTTAGTTGAAGTTGACATGGGTTAACATAATGAGGAATGAAATATGTGTAACTAGTCATATCTCCCAGACCAAACCAGTAAGATACGTCACTCCACATGTCATATCATCCAGGGTGTGCTCAGGCGGAAGAGGAGGGGTTTGGCATTGACCAGTGAAAAATGTAGGGTCTGTTTACAAATAGCAACCAAGTTCAAAATTTCAATGGGCTTGCTAGGATTGGGTCAGTCTTAAAATTTGGGCCACATAATGAGCATCAATCTGGTATGGGTCTGGGTGAAAGCTAAAACTTTGGGTTCAGAGGGCAGCTCAAAATGTTAATATAGCCCATAGAGGAAAAAAGGGTCCGATCCTATTACAGGTCTATAACCTAAAAATCACCCAGTCAAGCCCAGAACAAGGGGAATAATCAAATTATGAAAAAGGATTGAAAGCAATAGAACAGCGATGTGTTGTAAAAATTTGTAATGACTTCCCCTGATTGTCATACGGTTTGTTGTCAATCACGTTTCCTGCTTTCTGCTGCCGTAGGCCTATACATTATTAAATTAGACAGCCTTGGGCTTTCAGGCCAAAACTTTAGTTTTCTTCAGATGTGCTCTCCTAAGAGCATTCCGAAAGACTCCACATATATTTTATCCTGCATAAAGAACTTGAGTGTTAAGGCTTTTCTTTTTTGCTTGTAAAAGAACTTAAAAGTGATCAACACTCAGCTATTTCGATCTCTGTATAAAGACTCTAAATTTAAAGTTTCATCAATGTGAGTGTGAAGTTGAGAAAGAGAGAGAGAGAGAGAGAGAGTGAGAGAGAGAGAGAGAGAGAGAGAGAGANAGAGAGAGAGAGAGAGAGAGAGAGAGAGAGAGGGAAAGGGAGGGAGGCTGTGAGAGAGGAAGGGTAAAATATGAATTGATTCTTAAGAACATTGTTATTGTTTGTTCATTTACAACAGATTGTTGTTTGAGCTGATTAAAGATATTGTTATTGTTAGTGATAAAACGTATTTATTTTATCTTCATAAAAGAACATGACAGTTCAATGTAATGATCTTTTAACAAGGGCCAAGGTGAAGAGTAGAGTTCCACGCTTTTTGCAATTATCTTTATTTCGTGACAAAACGAAATAATAATGCATTTATCATTATATTCCCCGAGAACACGTAATGTTTGTAGCACGCAGAAGTTATTTTAAAGGCATGGAACTTAACATTTAAAAAAAAATAAAGTTGGTTTCTCGGATATGTTCTGCAAGATTACATTAGTCACTGGTGATATTCTAAGTCATGTTATGATTAAAAAGTGAGGGAGAAAGGGGAGGAGATAGGGGATGGGGATAAAAAAGAAAGTAGCTGCAAAATCAGTATCAAGATTACGATACGCAACAATGCATCGCGGATGAGGTGAAGAGCTAGCAACTTTTCGGCAGGGAAATTATCAAACATTTTACAGTAAATTTTCAAAGCCATTATATCCGGAAAGAATGTATTAGTGATGCATGTTATGGGTGGCTAGGAGAAGGGACCATTAATTTAAAAAAGTGCCGAATCGGCTTTTTTGTTCAATTTTTCGAAATTTGTGTGTGTGTGTCAACTAGATACTTACGAGCATGTCTACAACCTGTGAAAAGCGTTTTTAAAAATTAGCAAATCAGCAATTGTTACCATCTGCTAAGGTTGCCAACTAAAGGTTTTCTCCAACTACGGTTCTTACCAACTACACTTTTTTTTTACCAACTGCAACTCTCACCAACTACAATTCTTGCCAGTTGCAATTCTTACCAGCTACAGTTTTTTTTCCGTTTGAAATAGAATCATGGCCCATGTGCACACTTTGCAATATGGAGTGCGGAATGTCCCAGAGTTCTTAAATTCGGGATATCAAAGCTTGATAAAACACATAAATGTGTGTTAGCTGTTGTCACGCTCCTTTGTTGAATAGAAAGGAAGAGCGACTTTGCCTTGTAATAATAGAACACTTCATGAATAAATTGTCAAGGTAAAAATTAATATAGGCTTACCAATCTGCAAACTATCACTCCCCTCTCCTGCTACATCTTAGTTAGCGATACTTTTTTTTTTTGG
>JAWQUT010000332.1:487363-504588 GCA_033807755.1 Ellobium chinense
AAAGGGGGAGACCGCGGGCTACCAACAAAATCCTTATTATTCATTTCAATTGTATTATTATGTATTCACATGTATGATGTGTATAAATTGTTCTACGTGTTTATGCTATCAAAGAGATGTTCAACTGTGTACGACACTGTACCACATTTTCCCCTACGAGGTAAAAAAAAATCGTATTTTCATTTTCATTTTCACTTTCATGCAACTATCTAAATAATAACAAGTCCTTTAAATCACAGCTTTTCATGTGCTCCTTGGAAGTTAAGCTTACTCGTAGCTGACTTTATGTCACAAAGTCAGGACAGGGTGCAGAATATTATGCAATCTCATTCACAAATGCATGGCTTCCGCTGAAAAATCTATCCTAGGAAAGATTTTACTTAACTCTTGCGCTAATAATCCTGCCCTTGGTCTAGTAGAAAGAGGCGCCTCAGTTCCAGCCTCCTGCTGGCTGCGTGACCATTGTTGCGGAAAATGACCGTTGCACGTGTTGTTTGCCAGCCAGTCAACTGACAGCAGGCCGCAAAATTCTGCCGCCGCCGTCTCACACGTAGGCACTGGGATGAGAAATTATATTACCGTCGAACCTAGCGTAGTGAAGTGAAATTCAGAAATGGTTCATCTCTGTTCAGTAAGATGGTGCAGGTCTTTGATCGCTATTGTTTTTTCTTCTTTTGGTCTGAGTAATACTTTGTGTTAATCTATAAATTTTAATACCACTGTGGTTTCGGGAAAATTCTTCCATGGAGGTTAAAGTACTTCTATTGTCCGATCTTTTAACGGGGAAAAAAAGGAGGGTCAACGCCCAAAATTTTTCACAAATGTTTTTCGGAAAAGGTCACCTCGAATTCTGATTTGGTCCCCACGTTTTTATTTGGCTGGATTTGACCGCGTGCGAATACATAGGCCTAAACACTTTAATTTTTTATCTAGAAGGCTCAGATTGTACCTGAAACTTAAAATTGGAATTTAAATTAAATCACAGGTCATTTTACATATTTCTACATCCTGACACTGGCTGACAGAGCCTCAAAAAAGGGGATTAATTGGATTGTACACAATGAGTGATTTGTTTCTTTAATAGGTGCCAAAAACCTCACACTTCTGAAGCTGAAGTTTGCCACAATACCGAACCGCCATCTGTCCGTCATCTTTATCCAAACTCAATTTTTCAAACAATCGAACGAAGTTTTGAAATTTGATGCGGCCCTATTATTGTGTGTAATTATCATCTCATATCACACGGGCATAACACATACATAAGACAATTATACGTAATACAAATACATAGCACATCTACACATACTTGAAATTCGTGTACTGAGTCAGTGTTCATTGGTCAAAATGCTTTACATTTTGTGGTAAAGAAAAACACTAAGTTCTTATCAGCTTATGATTGTGGAAAGCTGCACATATCGGTTAAGCAGCCTTGAATTTTGCCTTGCACTTCAACCCACACAGAAGGCAATGAAATCTGATATGGTTAAGCGGTTGGCTACAGGCGAATGTGCCAATTAAATCCGCATTAACGGAACAAAGCCACTATCATCCTTCCAATGCTAGAGCATAGCTGTTTATATTTTATCCAGGATGTTCTTACTAATAGGTTTCCATGTACGGAGCATGAATAAACAGCACTTTGCGCACTGACTTTTGTAGCGGTTGTTCTACAGTGCTTTTAAGCTGGATTAGGCTTTCTATATTTTGCGCTAGTCCACCTCCCTATAGAGTTCAAGGCCCAAGAACTACCACTAAGCAAGTGTTTGTCCAAATTTCGAAAAGGTTTTCCAGCTTAAGCTTGGAGATTTTCCGCATTATGGCACTGGCCGTTACATATCGAGACCTTTGACACATAGGTGACCAGAGGGCATGGCTAAGAGAGATTGAAATTGCACCACCAAGATATTAATGAGCTGAGAAAATTGTGTCTCCTTTTTTCTTGAAAACAAACTGCCGTAAAACCTTAACTTAAACTCAGATTTATACTCAAACTCAAAATTTCATCAGTGTTGATTGAGAGTCTCCATAAAATGAATGCTTTACCGTATTTTGAACATCAGGATTCAACACCCATGGTTCACGCAGTCCCCGCAACCTACCCTCCTCCTTTTAACTACCTCCCTTATATTGCACACTGATACTCTCAACGACCATGAGACAACATAAAGTTTGAATTATCCTCATCTTTATCTAAAGCTAAACTCAAGAGTTGCTTAGAGCTAAACTAAAGAATTACTTCAGCATTTCAAATTTAACAACTTTATTTATCTTAAGCCCAGGCCCCAACTGTGGCACATGGGCGAACAACACAGATATACATACACTGGCATTGGGACAGTATATATACACTGGCATTGGGACAGCACACGATAGGGTTAAGGTCTATACATATTTCCAAAGAGTTTGATCTTACTAACCTTAGTGTTGCTGCAGACAAACAAGTAGATGGATTAAATGCTCAGGTCTAAAACTTTGGCCGATTATGCCTAATTACAAGGGCAGAGTTCTGCAAATCGCAGATTTGCCCTTGAGCCATAAACTACACCGATTATCGGCTGTCCAGCTGGAAGCTAGCTTGGCCTTGTCTGAAGTCATGTTACCTTTGCTGGACAGACCACTTATACCTTGTTGAGGGTAGAAATGAGATTATTGAGACCTTGCGCATTAACGATGGAATCTCTAACCTTCATAGGAATTACATTAACTCTGCATTGTGAACACATAGCTGAGGATGTATTCAGTACCGATGCTCTAATGTAATTTTCCCAACGATACGAGGTCCTATCGTTAGTGCGCAAGGTCTCGGATGATATTGCAAGATTTGTTGTTTATGTAAAAGGGGAGGGGTGAGGGGTGGACGGGCGAAGGAAGTGTTTACATGGTTTTAATTTTCTTTCGTAATTCGAATGCTGAGTACTGGATCGTCAGAAGAGTGTCACATGATGATGTAGATTGCATGTTAAAGTGCAAAACGGTTCTTTATTATGGTAATGCATTACCCTTCGTGAGCAAGTACTGCATCAATCTAGCTAGCTTGTACCAAACTCTCATTAATACTTAGGGGGAGACATTACCTTTTTTCCAGAGGTTCTAATGAAAATAACATGGTTTGCAACTTATCACAATGACTTTAGTGATTTCTATGCAAACTTGCACACCAAAGTTCTGATTGGTGCACTTTTCTTCTTCGAGGGTGATGATCTTAGAGTGATTGTCATTTACTCTGGTACCAGTTTTTGGAAACCTGATTTCATCCATGTCTCTTGGACACGCCTATGCATGACCCAATGGAAGTATTTCTTGATTTTCTATCTAGATAAAATACTGTTTCATTTAACATCAAAGGGCGTTGCTAGTTTCTAATAATTCTTTGTCAAAACAGAAAATCAAGAAATAATATCCTCCATAAGATCATGCATTGAGGTATCTAAAAGGCATGGGTGAAATTTGATGTTAAACAGCTGGTGCCATCGCTAATGACACTTGTTCTAAGACCATCACCTTTAAAGGAGAAGAATGCACCGTTCAGCTCTACGGTGTGTTATTTTGCCAAAAAAATACAGTGCATCCCTGGACATAATTTGCACACCATGTTATGCGCATTGCTGTCTCTTGAAAAAAGGGTAGTGGCTCCACTTAACGTCGGCAGTCATCTCCAAACTCACATACGTTTCTATTAAAGAATGCTATGTTGCCTTGCAACTTTGCTTTGGTACATCTTCGACTTTTGACTTCCAAAGATAGCGGTGTTCCTGGTACAATTATACTATCGCCGCCATTGTTATTGTTTTCGTTTTTATTATGTGGCCGCTCAATCCCTTCACAAATGAAGAGCGTTTTTCCAAAATTTGGTATGTGAATATCTTTGAAATAAAGGGAAATAACATAAAGGAATTGCTCTTGACACATACATTTTCATATACTGATAAATGACGTAAAATTTAAAGACGTAAAAATTTTAATTTGAGCTCAATTACGTTTTGAATGAATTAACACTGAACTTCATGTCTGAGTACATCACCAACTCATTTTTCGACGAAAAAGCAATTATTGAGCTTTAGAGAAACGTTCTTTAAACACGAATGGAAAAATAGGGAAGAGCCCCTTTTTTTTCTCTTGTAATTTCAAACCCATGAAAATTGAAACCATGTGAACCTCCTCCTCCCCCTTCCCCCTTTTTTCAAGCTTAATAATAACAGGGCATTCAAAATTTGTTGCTTCCGAATTGCCTCTATATTCCGTAAGACATCATAATGAAGAAATATTATATAACAGTCAAACCTCATAAACTTTAGTATTCTGCATGCGTGATGTGTTGCTTTTGTTCTGAAATGCTTTTTTGTGCCTGTCTACCTCTGCCATAATGGTCTGTGAGGGGTCTCAGTTTGGAAATAGAAGCTTTATATTATTCTCATAGCAAACAGCAAAGCATAATAAGCGCATACACAGAAGTCTGTAAACATGCCTGGGAAGGAAAGAAAAAGAGGGGAAGGGAGGAGAAAAGTTGTCACAGGTTTAGACCGAATAAATGAGGCACAGTATTGTGTACTGATAAAAAACGCAAAATATTATAGTTGTACTTCATACTGTAACAAAGCCACGCCAGCGAAAAGGGCAAAGTTACGAGAGCAGCCCCAAAATTATGAAAACTGTAATTGTAGCTTTATCGTAATTTTCTTTCTTTCCTTTTTTTTTTTTTGCTTTTGTTTTTGTTTTTGTTTTGTTTTGTTTTGTTTTGTTTTGTTTCGTTTTGTTCTTTTTGCTTGATTCTCTGGCCTTCACACAATACAACGGATTTAATTTGATCATGAGTTTGGCACCACAGCGTTACCTGTCAGTCCTGTAAATGTCCATTGGTCCATTAATCCCGTTCGTGACATTTTAAAGACGACCTCCTAACTGACTCTTCATATGTCTGGAACCACCTTGTCACCTTCCCTGGCTCTTCCACCCTAATCCCTACTAGAAGAATTCTAATCCTGGTTTCCGATCACCACATCTTGCAGCCAGACAAAATAAAGCCAACGTCGCTAAACTAGGAATTGAGATAATCAGAGTATGAAGGTGAAAGAGAATAGAGTGTTAAGATTTTGTTTGTCTTAAAATCGAAGTGCTGTAATATCATTTCTAGACACAAAAACGTTAAAATATTGTAGGCAAATGCTCAGTAATTGTGAATAAATTTGAGTTTTCATGAGGTATAATAGATGTATTATACACTATAAAATTTCTATTTATCAGAAATCGCAATTTTCTTAATTTTTCCCCCACAGAATGGAGTCGGCCGTTGCCACTTCAAACAACGGTATCTCAAACAGAACAGTGCTTCGTCATTTTTTGTTTTTTTTGTTACCTAATGAGAGTACAAGCATTATTCTTTCATTTAATGCCAATAACTTGATTTAAACAGCTTGTGTTTGTGCCTAATAAAAGATTTTGAACTCAAACTTGAACTTGAACTTTATACAAAATGTGACATCCGTCTCATTTTGTGGTTGCAAGACATATATACTAAAATTCTTCCTTTAAGGGTCTTAATCTGACACGCTGGCCTCAGGGGATCTCTGACCGTCACTGACCAAGACTGAGGGTGTGGGAGCAACGATCCTGACAGCATAGGTCCCAAAGTCTCATTCAGCTCTTCACCTCAGTTCACAAGTGTTCTATGTCCATCCGATATAATCCTGGATCGCTTCCCAATGTGCTTTTGGATTCGTGTTAAGAATATGGTTAGGAAATCTTCAGATTCAGATTTTTATTTCCACTTTAACAATTTTTACAGAATATGGCTAACATTGGACTCATCAGCAGGCAAATGGACATACAATCAGACAATCAGACTAATAGACAGAATCAGACTAATGAACAGACACTTGCACAGACGCATAAAAAAATCAACGTCCAAATAGGAGAAATATTTCAGCCGAAAACAGAGATCAAAGATGTAATTCAATATTGATGCAGAAAAATTAATGTTGAAATTTAAGAGCTTGCGCATTAACAATGGAATCTCTTAATGATGATTATCGAGAACTTGTGTATTAACGATGTGATCTCTTACAATCGTATTAAGTACAATAACTCTACGCGTTTAACGCTTCTGAGGATGCACTCACCACTGATACACTAACGTAATTTTTTTTACGATGATTAGAGATTCCATCATTAAATGGCAAGCTCTCAATTGTTGATAATATTGCTTTTGGGCCTCTTACAGTTATTGGACAATCATTTATGGAAGAGTCCTTGAACCCTATCTAGTGATCTTCTCTCTTCTCATAACATTATTCCTAACCCAAACACTGCCCTTGAACCTAATCCAAGCACACTTGGGAGAGTGCCAGGATCATACCATTCGAACTTAGAACACTTGTAAAACTGACGTGACGAGCTGCTATTCTCAAACAATCGTCAGAACTTTTCTCCCCTTCAGGCCAGCTCAGGTCAATCCATTGAGACTGAATTGCCCACCTTAAAGGCCCAATCTAGATTGACCACCCGGTTCCTAATTCCACTTGGCTGAGCCAATAATCCCGGCTGTAGTCATAAAGGAAGGTGACCCTTTACTTAGATTTAATTGACTGGTGCACTGCCGTGGTTAAGCCCCCTCGTAATTTGATCTATTGCCGATCTCGATGTTGTGATATATTGTTCTGCACTGCAGGTAAGTAGAGAATATGGATCTAGATCTACAAATCTATAACCTATTTATCTCTGTAATGATTATTCGGCAGCAAATCTGCGGAAAAGGGTAGGATAACCTCTGCAATTTTTTACAGTTGTAACAAGTTTATAAGCCGGTGTCAGAAGGTCAGCATACGCGAAAATGTCGTAAAAGTTTGTCGAGTACCTTTGGAGATAGGGAAAAATGAAAGAGTGAGGCAGGGATACCTGACCATGAATTTTTACTTTCGAGATGGATCATGGATGGGTGGGTTGTAGGGTTGGTGGTAGGTACATATTTGGTGGGAAGCACAGACCAGTCAACCTGTGATTTTAAGACCATGCCAAGTCTGTATCTATTTGGAATAGACACATTCATTAAATTTTGCTTAGTTTTTCTGCTAGGTGATATTTATTTAGATTCTGAAAAAAGGCATAAACCACACTGTGCTCAGGAGAACACGCATTGATAGACATGAGGCCCTGGATCCTCTGCAAAGTATGTTTCGATGGAGAGCTTGTTGAAAATAATGTTTTAAGTGTCGAAATCGCAAAGTATGGATGGATCTGGGACCTAATGCACAGTGCTGTCTCATCTCGCGCTTTGGCGGTAGTTGCTGGAAACATCATTGATATGCTTGGAGTTTTAGATAGTTTCTCCATCGCGTAAATTTAGACAGCACTGAATCGCCCAAAAGGCTCTAGGACTTCCGAATTGTTGCAAAAACCACTTGTTAACATTTATACTTACTAAAATGCCGTTGTGTGGAAGACGTAAAGATTTAACTGAGCACACTTTAGCTTTTGCAAGAAGTAGACAAGCGAGAGATGATGGATATTTGATAATTTGTACTGTGTTTAAAATATCATGAGAACACATAACGGACTGTTAGAAACAGAAAAAAAAATCACAGAATATTTGAGGCGAGATTGGGGGAAGGAGCTTAAAATTGTCCTTAGTCGCAGGGGTCTTGACTCCTATGTACATATCGCCCCCTCTTAATTCCTTTCCGGCCGTCAATTTAATTAAGTAACAGATTACAGCTTTCTCCTGGGGCAACTTCGTGACGTCACTAAAGCCAAGGCCAGATTTTGAAAACCCGGTCTTATTTTTGTTTCGTTGTTGAGCGATTGTTACAAAAGTGGCAAACTGCAAATCATGAATGGCAGGCGTTAGCGGAACAATATTTCTCTTTGGAATCAACTGACTGAGGTCTGGACACAATGGCCAATAAAAACTGAGACCAGACCGTGAAAATGAGACTGAGGCGGAACAGAGACCTGTGAACCATGAGAACAAAAGTGATCTACGACCCACGCCCTTTCTTCACTCATTCATTGAGGTGACTTCAAAGAAGTCCTCCTCCGTTGCGACGTTTGCTCAACTGATAGCACTAGCATTGCTTTACTAAAGTTTTGTCGTGTTCTTTCTGTTGTCATACTAGTAGTGAAATTCTTGTGAAGAAATTAATAAAAATTAACCCTGTGTTTGAAAGGTCTTTTTAGAATGCAAGCATTTAGCTCACTTTGGCCTCCTCGATTGGCTGGTCTTTACTATGAGTACCGTGAAAGAGTTAACTCCCTGTTAACTCCCTGTGACACTGTTGCTTTTCCTGGGCGTGTGAGAAACAAAGGCGCAAAAGCTACTTCATTGGGAATGGCAGTTCTTGGCCCTTTTCAGGAACTGGTCACATGTTTGTAATGTCTGCACAGAAGAATTACTGAGGATTTCTACTAGCGCGTAGTAATTCCCCTACTCATTATCAAGTCACTAATGCAATACTAGAATTTGGCTTTGGCATAAAGGCAGGGGTCTGGTGTATACCCTCTTAGCACTTGCAGGATAGGCAAAGCCATTGGATTAGTCCACTAAGCCTCCTTGTGTTAGGGGGAGCTGCGGTGAGCCGTGGTCTTCTATTGAAGCTGTATAAATGTGAGGAGGATGATAATGACTTATGAACCATTGAATTCAGTCTCTCAGGTAATTTGAGGACACCGACCACGTTTCGGGTAAGTATGTAAGCGTAACAGTGACTTAAAAATGAATCAAGCCCGTGCCTTGCTGGTTTAATTTAATACGACTTCTTATTTACTTCATAGGAAATTGGCTTACAGAGTCATACAATGTTTAAGCATACAGTTTACTATACGAAATAGTAATAGCCTACAGTTTACTAAAAAGTAATGATACAATTTTCAGTTCGTTACAGGAAACTCACTTTCAGTATTAAGATAGAAATAACGCCACAAAACTTCTGCAAAATAGTGTGTGCTATCACACAATATATTCATGGTACAAATACATAGAACAGTACACAATATACATGCAGTATTATGTTTCTGTTGTCGAAGAATATAACAGACTCTTCAGAACTCCTCCTGGGTGGACTGTAAAAAATAGAATGTATAAAATGTATTTTAAATATTTGTGAACGCACGATGTACGCACGATGTGAATATCCTTCTTACTTACCATAAATGGTAGTTGTAAAACAGAGGGGGAAAAATAAAATTAGAAAAGGAATAATGATTTAGCAATTGGAACTTTACTTAAACATTTAATTAACTTTAGATCTAAAGTATATTACTTTAAAAATTCATAAGAAAAACTGAAGTCCTGGAGCAACGTTATAAATAAGTGATGATAAATACCGGCACCATGTGTGCTTGTGTTCCGAACTTTTTGTGTACTTCTCTATCGTTAAGAAAAATTCTAGAGACTACTAGAATACAGAACGGTCGCGCTCTCATTCATTCATTCATTCATTCATTCATTCATTCATTCATTCATTCATTCATTCATTCATTCATTCATTCGTTCATTTATTCATTCATTCATTCGTTCTTTTATTCATTCATTCATTTTCTTCCTTTCCGTTTACATTTTTGGCCTATATTTCTTCTCTTCTTTCTTTCTTTGCCTTTGATATCGTACGTTATATGATATAAATGTATGGCTGAGGGACTAAATTTGAAATAAATTTGAAACTTTATAATGCCGAACGAAAGCACCCTCAAGGCTCAGCGAGAAATGGCTCATCGAGGCTTTGTGGTTCAGCAAAGTCCTTTTTCTCTCCCCCCTGCCGAAAAAAACAACAACCTTTCTCAAAATCTTGACCTTCCTTACTGTCTCAAGTTCATCTTTTATGAATCCCGAGGTCTTAGTCTATTCTTACTCCCACTTTGGCCCCGGAAGTGAGCAGTTCTCTGGCCTAAGGGGTACAGCAAGTTCTTGGCCTTTCTTAATCCTTTGACAAATCTATTCACTGTCGGAACACAATCAATCACTGTAGGAACCAATCCCCGAACCAATCGATGGTTCGATCTAGGTCCGTTGCTACCTCATCTGTGCTCCTCTGTGGGAGGTTGTGGATGGTCAGTCCATCCAGTTGCTCGTGCCTTTCGGCCTTTCATCTACCTATCTACACACCTACACACCCACTTACCCACCTACCTACCTACCTATCTAGCTACCTATCTACCTAGTCCACCAATTACTTACCTGCCTACTACTTACCTACCTATCTACCTACCCTCATACCTGCCTTCCTGCCTTCCTTCCTGCCTGCCTGCCTGCCTGTCTGTCTGTCTATCTGTCTGTCTGTCTGTCTGTCTGTCATTTAAAACAATCCATCTGCCTATGTTTGCATGCCTATTCTATCTATAGTTTTAAGTCTATCAGAGGGTTCAACCATCTCATCCCATCTGTGCCTATCTGTCCGTCTGCCTGTCTACCTGCGTGTCTGTGTGCCTACTTGTCTGGCTGCTTGCTGTCTGTCTGTGCCTATATCAACTCTAATAGTGATGGTGTACTATCATAGAACTAGTAAGCCCCCTCCCCAAAAAAATCCCAGACCTCCCTGCACCTCCTCAAACGTTGAGACCAATACCCGGTTGTGACGGCCCTGAATCGACCCTCTGTCTCCAGTTCACCAGCGCCATGGTTTCTACCCCCTCATCAAATAAACTTACTAAGTGCCAAGGAATGTCCAGGCCTGGAGATATTGTTATGACTGGGATTAATTATTGTTTTATAGGCCACCATTTCATTGTCAGTGCTCTCTAGGGGTGGCAGGATATTAATATGGACTCTGGAGAGCAGGTAGTCTATACCACAACACACTGCACCTAGAGTCTCTTTCTTCATTCTGTTAAGTTTCTTTTTATTTTGTCCTTCCTCGATCTCGTGTTGATGTCTATTCCAACCTCCTGCTTCTTCGCCTTCCTCCCAAAATCCCCCCTCCTTCCAGCAACATCATCACCTGATCCTTTTTTCTCCTTTCCAACCAGTTTTTCTTTTAGCTCGCACGCAGCACTCTGTTCCCTTTAAAAAAATGACCTTTGTAGAGAAAATATCGCACCAGTAAACTGCTCTCCATTGCTCTACATTTTTTTCATTGCCATTTCGTATTTTCGTACGCATAAATAGCAAAAAAGGAAAGGCGATAAGAGTGAAGAAGACGTGAATGGGATGGTACATATTATTGTTAAATGTAAAATGTACGAGAACGTTGTGAATGTAACAATGCATTGTAAACATGTGTGAAGTTAGTAGTTGTAGTACTGTTCTGTTGCATACTGTATTTTGCCCATGTACCATGTCTGCAGTCTGGGCTTGTACCAAATAAACTTGTAAAACTTAACAGTTTACATTATATTCTATTTTGTCACATGAGGAGCATGATCTTATGCATTGTCATACCAGCATGCATACATTAAAAGCACGATCAAGACAGACGGTAAAGAGAACAAACGTAAAAATACTTGTAGTTCGTTAAAAAAGAAAACCCCAAACTGGGCTAGTCTAGATAAAACCACATAGAACTAAAAAAGATATCTTTCTCTCTATACATCAAAAGTTTTACTGTTTACAAAATGTTTAATGTTATGCCCTCTGTTCCCTTCTATATGGACAGAGAAACTGTGTCAACAGCGTTCAGTCGAGGGAAGTGCTTTATAAAAAGTATAACATGATCAATGGTGTATCGTCATCCTTTAGAGCCTCTTTCTTTTGTATACCGGTTTTCTTGTAGCATCAGCTTTGAGTGTTTACTTTTCTTTTTTATTTTCCTATTTGCCCTAATTACAAAGCTGTGCTTTTTTTTTTTTTAGCCAAAGGGTGAAAACCGGTGATGTTTTCACAGTCATGCTGGTTAAACAGAAGTGTTGCTCAATCGATACCATAATATCAAAATGGGATTAAAATATAAGATATGAAAGAGGTGCAGTAATAGAATATAAATAGTCGATTATTTCATTCGTCGGAATCTTCACAGATGCCTTTTGTTATTAAGGGTGTCTTGGAAAAAATGTAGGGTGGATTTAGGGGAGGGGGGGAGGGGGAGGAGCATTTAAACTTTGACAAACTATCTCTTTGTACTTAGATATATTTTGTACAAATTCGGAATTTAAAGGGAGGGATATGGAATACAGTCATTTTCAGAAAGGATAGGGCTCAATGAGCTACCCTTTTATTTTTTCAAATGATCGAAGACATTTTAGACATTACTTTTCAGGCATCAGTGAATTATGAACATTCTAATAGGATATGTGCTATGGTGAGATGACAGTTATATCCAACACAATAAGGCGGTTAAACTGCGAATCACCAGCATACTGATTATTACACCTGAAATATTTGCAGAGATTTAGAAATAGCCACTCTACTCGATTACTTTACTCATTCTGATTCAACCCTTCATCTCAAACCGTCGTGCCACTTGGCGTCAAGGTGATAAACTTCAACAGGCGCATGAGCGGGTCTTAGAGACCTGCAGGAATTTTAATTCTATAGAATCATTAAACGGGTGGTGTTTTAGTTACTAACAGCTGCCAGTCTTTTGCCACGGTATATTGCAGCGATAGCAGCGCGTGAGTACTTCTTCATTGCTAGCTGACTGAAGTGTTGACCATTACTTCGTGTATAGGATTCGTATTGCTGAATTTGTACACAGTCACTGTCAGTTTTTTTTTGTTTTTTTTATGTTCGGTCTTTGTCGTTTCTTTTTTTTTTTTCTTTCCCTCCTTTTCCACCTTTTTTTTTTTTTACATCTGCGTCATCTTTATCCACAATGTGCCATGGCTTTCGTTATCATCTCTATTTATAGGCTTAAACTGAAGAAACAAAAACATAATTATATGAAAAGTTTTAAATGGTACATGAATAACATAAAACAATGTAATTGACTGTAGTGTATTATTATAGAGTTACGCGTAGACAAATTTCACGAAAGTTGTAGTCTGTCTTGGCTAGGATTAATAATGCAGAATTTAATTAATGCCCCTATAGTCCTTGAGCTATTGTGATCTGGTCGTAAAATCTGCAATAACCAGATATTGTTATTTATACGGAGTCTAGATTCTCCACTAATCTGAATGCCTCATTGGTAAAGATATATGTTATAAGTGATGTTGTTTCCTCCAACGATTTGCTCAGATAGCAATGTCTGCCTCTCTAATGGCTAGCACTTTCTTCGCCGCCGGCATGCACTGATTACTATGTTGCTCTTAAATGTGTGTGAAGATAATATGAGTGAGTGAATGAGTGCGTGAGTGAGTGAGTGAGTGAGTGAGTGAGTGAGTGGGTGAGCGAGCGAGCGAGTGAGTGAGTGAGTGAGTGAGTGAGTGAGTGAGTGAGTGAGTGAGAGAGAGAGAGAAAAAGAGAGAGAGAGAGAGAGGAGTGTAAGAAAGTATGAGCCAGTATGTGAATGATGGTAGAGTGGTTTGGATAAATGAGCGAATGGATTAACTGTTGTGAACTTTACTGTTACTTCTGCTCAGTATTCTACTCAATAAGCTTATTATTAGTAAACTGTTGTTTATGTTATTGTCACTGTTATTGTTATTGTTACTGTTATTTCCACCTGCTTCTCTGCCTTATAAGTCATTTCCATATCCTCTTTTCAAGTATCTGTCTTTGAAAATCCCCTTTCCATTTTGATTCTCAATTGTCACTTTCCCTAACTGCTCTTCTTGTTTCCCTTCTTTTCATTTTTTTTTTTTTAAATCTCATTTGGAAATGACCTTATGGTACTTCGGATTGGTAAAATTTCTCTCCTGTTGCAATTTTTTGCCAAAAAAGAACAACCCCTCATTTTCCCTCCTTCTGTCTTCTATGGACGTTGTTAAACTCTTTCTTCCTCTGGCACTGTCTCGTCAGTAATACTGCATTTTATCTTTCACGTCTCTTTGATCCGTTTATACTTCATTCTATTCCTGTCATTTGCCAACGTCACCAAGATCTCAGATTATAGCCAGTCAACCAACTGACAGGCTTTAAACTCGGCTTGAAAGTCTTTGGTGTAATATGCCTAGAGGGCATTTTCCTTACTTTGTGTGATTCTCTAACAGAGAGTAAAGACAAAATAGCAATCAGTCTCATCGATAGTGGACTTTTTGTTTATCTGTTGTTTTTAGGAATAAAAGGACGAGCGTACTGCGAAAGCGTTTTTTTTTTATTCATAAGGATCGAGTTTTCGCGAAAATTCGGACATGGCTTTTCGCGAGGAACTAATTTTTGCGTCCCTCGGATGACGGCTTTTTCAAATGAAGGCATAATTCTAGATCTAAAGTAATTCCAAGTGACAATACAGGGCTGTTGATAAAGCATTATTTGGCATTCCTTCTTCGTTTTGATAAGCAGTCTTCCTACAATGTGGGACGCTGACTAGACTGCAAACAGGGGGTGGGGATGGGGGGAGGGGTAATATGGCAGAGGGCGCTTGCGTTTTGTTTTTTTTTTGGCGCTAATCTTTACCGAATAGTTACAGCAACGAAGTATCTCCTTGTCCTTTGAGAAGGTGAAACCACCACTGGTAAACCTAGGCCATAATGGCACATTGCAGTACATGAGAGTATTTAATAAATGAAATTCTAGAATTGTGATCTTTAATTTCTTCACTGGCAACTCAATCAAAGAAATGTGGCACACATTCAAACTTTCAATTTTCGTTCACTGCACCATTTTGCACTTTGGCGTGCAATCTTTTACTTTCAGTTCAGAGGGCGTTACACCATAACTGAACAACCTAAGAGTCCAGTGTTTAGCGGGAGAAGAATGAAGACCATTTTGATCTATATGAAACCCCTACTCTTTTTTAGACCAGGAATTACGGATTCAGGGATCGGAGAATCGTGATCTTGTAATTAATGCTGTAGTACACCATAATAATTTTAGATTCGGAAAACTTGGTTTGAAAACAGGATGAGCCATGAATCAATGAACACCACATGATCAGAAGTAGTAATCACTAGTCCTTCCTCCTTCCTCAGCGTCCTGTCCTCTTTCTTTCCTTCTTTCCGTACTTTCTTCCTTTTATCTTTTCTCCTCATACTCTTAACTTGTTTTCTTGATTTCTCTCTCCCTTTCCTCTTTCCCTCTAATTTTTTCTTTTTCACACGTCTTTCCTTTCCTTCTCCTTTCCTTCATTCTTTCCTCCTATCTGCCTTCCTCTCTTCTTTCCTTTCTCTTCGTCCCTTATCCTTTACTCACTTCTCCTTCTCCTTCTTCTTCTTCTTCTTCTTCTTCTTCCTTCTTCTTCTTCTTCTTCTTCTTCTCTCTTCAACTACTTTCCTAGTTTGATGTTCCTCCCACTTTTCTTTTCCTAGCCTATTCACATCTCCCTCCCTCATTTTCTATTTCGGTTCTTTCTTTCCCGTTTTCCAACACCACACCAAGAACTAACGCCTCACCTCTTCATCTCTCGTTATTCCAAAAATCAGTACGACTCCCCCTTTCTCTGTTTGCAGGACTAAAACTTTGTTGACAACTTATTAATTAACGAATCGAAGTCTGATCAATATAGCACGACCCAAAATAAAATATGCAGCATTCGATTTACCATTCATTTCTCAGTCCGCGAGATGATAAGAATTTCAAAGTTAATGGAACTGGGTAGAACCTGTACTTTGTGTGTGAGACAAGTGTGGGTTTTAGCAGCTCTTTTGACTCACTTCTCTTCCCTTCCTTTTTGGTCCCCACCTTCATCTTTCTCAACAGTAATAACCCTACGTTGCGAAAGGAAGGAGAGAGGAGGAGGGAGGGGGTAAGGGTACTGTGCCTTAGGAATCCCTCCTTGATTAAGTCCCATCTGACCCCTCCTCCTCCTCCTCCATCCCCCGCGCCCCATAATTGCTGTTGTCGACGCAGCTTTGTCGCCATAAGCTTAATAGCAACACCGCTTTTAGACATAGAATGTTCAACGAAGCAAAACAAAACAAAACAAAACAAAGCAAAACAAAACAAAACAAAACAAAACGAAACAACACAAAACAAAACAACACAAAAAAAACGAAAACAAAACTGGAGAATCGCAAATTCTAATAATCTTAAAATTTCCCACACACCCGAGAGATTGTGATAAAAGTGGAGCTGACTGTACTAAAATAATGTATTCATTTACTATGTGTGCCTTCCATTCATCAGCCCATCTCCCACCAACAAGGACGTTTCCGTCTCTAGTAGCAGTACACCATTCCTCTTCTCTCTTCTCGCCAGGAAAATGTCTTTGGTCCACCGTGTTGCTATGCCACCGTCCCTCACCTATCAAAACTAGCCACTGACCTGACCTGCCCTTTTTTCCTTCCTGTAAAGGCATGGCAGCTTATAATACTCCGCTGAAAGCATTGTTTTTCAGGGGCGGATCTCCGAATGNTATTATCAGTAAACTGTTGTTTATGTTATTGTCACTGTTATTGTTATTGTTACTGTTGTTTCCACCTGCTTCTCTGCCGTATAAGTCATTTCCATATCCTCTTTTCAAGTATCTGTCTTTGAAAATTCTCTTTCCATTTTGATTCTCAATTCTCACTTTCCCTTACTGCTCTTCTTGCTTCCCTTCTTTTCATTTTTTTTTTTAAAATCTCATTTGGAAATGACCTTATGGCACTTCGGATTGGTAAAATTTCTCTCCTGTTGCAGTGTTTTCCCTCCTTCTGTCTTCTATGGACGTTGTTAAACTCTGTCTTCTTCTAGCACTGTCTCGTCAGTAATCCTGCACTTTATCTTTCACGTCCCTTTGATCCGTTTATACTTCATTCTATTCCTGTCATTGCCAACGTCACCAAGATATCTAATTATAGCCAGCCAACCAACTGACAGGCTTTAAACTCGGCTTGAAAGTCTTTCGTGTAATATGCCTAGAGGGCATTTTCCTTACTTTATATTATTCTCTAACAGAGATTCAAGACAAAATAGCAAACAGTCTCATCGATAGTGGACTTACTGTTTATCAGTTGTTTTTTTAGGAATAAAAGGACGAGCGTACTGCGAAAGTGTTTTTTTTTATTCGTAAGGATCGAGTTTTCGCGAAAATTCGGATATGGCTTTTCGCGAGGACCTAATTTTCGCGTCCCTCGGATGACGGTTTTCTCAAATAAAGGCATAATTCTAGATCTAGAGTAATTCCAAGTGACATTACAGGGCTGTTGATAAAGCATATTTGGCTTTCCTTCTTCGTTTTGATAGGCAGTCTTACTACAATGTGGGACGCTGACCAGACTGCAAACAGGGGGTGGGGGGAGGGGTAATATGGCAGAGGGCGCTTGCGTTTTTTTTTTTTTTT
>JAWQUT010000332.1:506796-527430 GCA_033807755.1 Ellobium chinense
TCTCTCTCTCTCTCTCTCTCTCTCTCTCTCTCTCTCTCTCTCTCTCTCTCTTTTTCTGGCTCTTTTTCTTATATTTTCTTTCTAGTCGGCTCTCTGTAAGTCTTTATTCGTCCCGTTCCCCGCCTGCCAACATATTTGTATTTCTGTCTGTCCGGCTGCCTGCCAACTTGCCTACCTGCCTACCTGCTTGAATGTCCTCTTGTCTATCTGTGTGTCTATGTGTCTGTCTGTGTGTCTGTCCCTATGTCTGTCTGTCTATTTGTCTGTCTATGTATGTATGTATGTATGTATGTATGTATGTATGTATGTATGTATGTATGTATGTGAATGTATGTGAATGTATGTATGTATGTATGTATGTATGTATGTATGTATGTATGTATGTATGTATGTACGTATTATTATCGTCTGGCCTCACCTTTCTCATTTTCTTTCATATTTCCGAAGATGAATTGTAGGTGGAAATGGTGGTGCTGCTGAACTGAGGGAGAGAAAGGGGGTGGGGGAATGGAAGGGGGCGAAAGAGGAGTGAAAGGAAAGGTAATGATGACATCCAACCTCGGTATCATCCTAATTCCTCTCTCAAACCGCCCCCCTCCCCCCACCTTCCCCCTCAACNGTATGTATGTATGTATGTATGTATGTATGTATGTACGTATGTATGTATGTATGTATGTATGTCTGGTCTCACCTTTCTCATTTTCTTTCATATTTCCGAAGATGAATTGAAGGTGGAAATGGTGGTAGTGCTGAACTGAGGGAGAGAAAGGGGGAATGGAAGGGGGCGAAAGAGGAGTGAAAGGAAAAGTAATGATGACATCTAATCCCGGTATCAACCTAATTCCACTCTCAAATCGCTCTCCCCTCCCCACCTTCCTCCTCAACCCCACACAGGCTCCGCCTCTGCATAGGTGAGAGTCCTCACCTGATTCCTATCGATCCTACCGTCAATAATATTGTGTACAGAAATTGTTTTAATATGAGCCCTGGGAAGACTGGAACGACCTGGGGCAGTCTCCATCAAAGATACCGTAATATAACTAATATTATTCATTGCTGGGTTTGCGGTTCGACGCTTGGTCTGTGAATGTCTCCATTTTATATAGGCCCCAAAACACACCTTAACTGCTTGGGACCGTTTTGTAAGAGATTCATTACCACGAAGATGTTGAAGATGTGCACATATATAGCTTTCACAATATAGGCTATACGTTTTTATTAAACATAATACCAGTAATAATGCATCATATTTGTATTGTTACATTTTTATTCCTTTTATTATTATTATTATTGTTATCATTATTCGAGTTCTTGTTTTTCTTTTCTTTCAAAGATTTCCCTAAATCACCTAGATTCTTCCGCTACTTTATCAATGCTGAAGACACGTTCAAGCTAGCTTGTTCTTGCATGATGATTTGCGTTATAAGCCTCATTTTGAATAGCTACAAAATATGTACTCAAAAGGCCAGTGATTAAATAATCGACTCTCATAATCTAGTATCTGTAGTGTACTGTATAAACAGCCTGGTTACTCTTTATCATCGATTCCATAACTAAGTCAAAATATTGTTGGTATCGTATCGACAAGGTTTAGATGTGAACACCATTTTTTTGTGAGAAGTGCGATTCTATAAAAGAAGACCAATATTATTAGTTATATCTAGGTCACCAGCGATATAGAGATGTTTATGAGGCCTTTACTATAAACATATTATTAATATTGTATCAATGAAACTTAGTGCACGAGCAACGTTTTATTAAAGAGAATTTTCTACTATCCGACAAGGATAGATGTTGACAACTTCAGCAAACACCTGGACGATGTTGCCACTTTCATCAATGATTATGTGAACTTATCAGTTGTATATTCTCTTGCTTCTATTCCTTGTGGTGCATGTACACTAAAAAATTTCTCTTCTATATTATTGTCTTTTGTGTGTATTTTTTGACAAATACACTGGGGGAAATGTATCATATTAATATAGTACAGTGTCAAAGGAGAACAAACACAATCATGTTATAACCGCACTCATCATATAATAATGGAGCTTGGGCCCAACGTTGTTCCCGCAAAGGCTTTTTTAATACGCAACATAGAGGAATGATACCTGGCACACGTATGTAAATGCTACCAAACCATATTTTTCAGAAATTGAGTCATAATTATCATCTATCAATCAATGATTGCGAATACGACGTGATAATGTACTTCCGTCAAGTCCGTCATTTCCGTCTCAGACCGGAACTTCCATTCTCAGATCGCACGACGTTTGGTGATCGTGACTTTCATTCTCAGATCGCGCGTCATGCGGTGTGGTGAAGCTTTGTTCATTTGTGCGGACAAATGTCAATATATATTATGCTCTCTTATCATCTGTACTTTGTGTTCCTCATAAATCTATCTCAAATACTCTTATTTTTAGTCTAGCCTCCTTTTCTTTCCGTTCGTAGAACGGGGAACCTGCTAGTTTATTTAATATAAGAATCCTTCGAATATATTTTATACACACACACAGGCACACATCACTTTACTTGAAACTCTATTTGCCATAATATTACAACTTTACATATGAATATAGCAGATGGACACATATTTACAAACGAGAAATAATATGACAGGTCAAACATCAAACAAAAATGCGGCAGAAAATAAATCAATACATCTGCTCAGTCAGTCAGTCAGTCGGTCGGTCGATCAGTCAGTCAGTCAGTCAGTCAATCGGTCAATCAATCAGTCAATCAATTTCCCAATCAACTAACTCATCAAGCAACAAACTCATTAATCAATCATTGATTAATCAACAAATTAATAAATCAATCAGTCAGTCGATCATTCAAGTAATCAACGAACCAGTCAATCACTCGATTGATTAATCAATCGATCAATCAATCAATCAATTAATCAATCAATCAGGCAATTGATCGATCAATCAATCAATCAATCAACTGCTTCGTCTATCATCACCTCCACTATTCCGCCCCTGTTCTTTCTGCGTCCAGTCTCCTGCTCCACGCCTCTGTCTCTCATTCTCTTCAACTTCCCTGTCCGTCCTTCATCACCATTTAACATTGCTGTTTCTCCTACTCACTATTAGGTCTAACTTGCTAAGTACTCACTCATGAAAAGGGCCGCGGGTGGGCGATTTGAGTGCATAATGGGTTAAATGGCACGAGGCAAGTGCTCAACATTCAAGGGCTTTGACGTATTTCGTCTATGTAATAAATCTATACTTTCCAGATTCTGCCACTGAAACGTAGTTGTTCTGGGGGCAAATCCACAGTAAATGCCTGAAGTGTTATGTGTTTATTGACCAGCATAAACAACCAACGGTGCTTTTTAGAAGTGGAAAGTAACATTTAAAAGTTAGTCTTTTTTTACTGTGTCAAAGTAAACATTAAACCTATTAAACACTTCGCGCTGCGGATGTGTAGAAATGGTGGCAGCATGTTAGGTGGAATTGTCTTCATGTGTGCTAAGATCAAACAATACAAAGGTACTCATTCTGATTGCGGGCCGTTTGTCGCGGGGTCACGCAAAGGGTTCCATGGGGCTTTTAGACTGCCTGTGATAAAATTTGTGTCAGCTTTTGTGGCCTTGCCTAAGCTGTAATTCAAGATTCTATGCTGCTTGAATTGGAAGATAATTCTAGAGTGGTAAGAATTTTTTTTTCCTGAAGTTATCTCATAGAATTAACCGAAGACTTTGAAGATCTGATTTGTGGATACATACCTATGAACATCTGCAGAGTGCCCAAAGGTTCACTAAATGCTGAATAATTAGGAAATACAAGTGCCTGTAAGTTTAACATTATATAACAAATTATTGTTGATGTTAAATGCAGTGTAATGATTCGCATTATCGGCTTTGCATTTTGAGAGACCCTAATTCGATTGTGGATTACTATAGACCATTAACTTTACGGAGTTAGAAAGACTTTAAGTATTTACAAAATTGATCTGATATTTGACAAGGGTTCATTGAATATTTCAGTAGTATACTTTCAAAGTAATTTGCTGTAAGATTTCTATTTGAGTTCTTTTTTTTTTTCTGTCATTTCCTGTGTGCTGCTATTCCTACATATCTGCTTTCTTTGTGGAATCCGTTTTCATCTTTCACTGCAGACATCTTACTTCAATCTTCCTTTAATTCTTACTCGCTTTCTGCTACTGCTTCCTATTGTTTACCCTGAGTTTATCCTGCATCATCTTTTACTTGCTGTTCATTTCTACTACTACTTCCTACTATTTACCTTGTGTTTATCCTGCGTCATCACTGACTTGCTGTTCATACTGCTTATATAGTTTGATCTTTACCCTGATGAAGAGCTTTGACAGAGTCGAAAATTTGGATATTTTTGAGCGGGCGAAATTTAATTTATATAACAAAGCGCTAGAAACAAATCTTGGTAAATAAGTTTCAAAATATGTATTACTATAAAAGATAAAATATGCATAAGACAAATGAACTATTCAGAAAAAAAAAATCAAGGAATGCAGTTGAGAAAATGTTTAGAAGCAAAATGATTATTGCAAAAATATGCAGATAAAAATGTTACTTATTGATTTAAGCTGGCCCAATTTTTTTTTCATTCATGGTATAGGATATTCGAGCTTCATTTCTTTTTCTTTATTCTTGAAACTGGGAACTACACTCTGTATTTATATTATTATACTTTTTGTATCAGTGATGATGTACTGTCAAATAACAATAGCCTCTCTCTCCTGCCATTTGTTAAAGGTTAACTTGATCACAAATATACCGTTCTGTACGGTCAGGCTATGATCAATGAAGGTGTTAAACTTGGTGATAGTTTTCTCTATACTGAGTATGAAGTCTTCATAATATTTCCCCTGGAAGAACAACCTATTTTATGACCAAGCTTAAACTCTACTTATATTACTGTGACCAGTCTTTACGCGTGTAATTCAGTTTATCTGGAAGAACCTTATGTAGTTGGAAATATATAAATCAACAAATTAGAGATTCCCACAGGACGATATATAAAAAAGAGTTTATGTTGCTGATAAACGTTATACGAGGCTTATCCGGTAAATACCCGTTATTGTGCCACTGCGGGCGTATCATTTAAAGGATCAAACTGAAACTTATTGACAGTCAACTTGTGCCTCTTACCTACTTTTCGACATAATCCCCGTCGAGATCGATACATTTCTTCCAACGGTGTAGAAGGGAATAAATACCCTCCCTACAGAAAGATCCGTCAAGACTCTTCAGCCATTGTTGAACCGCGTCCACGGGTTCCTCGTCGTCATCAAAGCGCCTTCCTGCAAGGTGGCGCTTGAGGGGTCCAAACAGATGAAAATCAGAAGGTGTCAGATCAGGGCTGTGTGGTGGTTGTGGTAATATTTCCCATTTGTACTTCTCAATCCAGTCTTTTGTGATCTTTGCCGTGTGGGGAGTGGCATTGTCGTGTTGCAGAACAACACCCTTTCTCAGACGACCAGGTCTTTTTCGACGAATGGCTTCTCTGAGTCTATCCAAGGTCTCACAATAGGTGGTGGCATTGACAGTTTGTCCAGGGAGGCAAAACATCTAAAAGCAGAGTGCCCTTTGCATCCCCAAACACTATAGCCATGACTTTTTTCACAGACGGCTGACGTTTGAATTTTTTTTCCGTAGGGGAGGATGGGTGTTTCCAGGTCATTGAATCTCTTTTTGTTTCAGGAGTAGAATGGTGGACCCAGGTCTCGTCTCCCGTGATCATATGGTCCAGAAATGTTTCATTGGAATGTTCTCTGTCTAAGGGGTTCTCGTTTGTGTCACCACCGGGTCCCATTTGGCCGTTGATTTCCTCCCTGTACCGCGTCAACAACTCTGTGCAAGTTTCAACTCGTTGCTCTTTGTGAATGTCGGTTAACATTTTTGGTACCCAGCGAGCAGAAACCTTTCTGTTTCCCAAATCATCATGAACAATTTCGTGGACAGTTGTTTTGGGAATGTCCAGGGCAACAGCGATGTCCCGTATTTTTACCCTCCGATCACAGAGGACAAACGCCTCAACACGTGCAACGTTGGCGCCTGTCTTCAATGTTTGCGGACGTCCAGTGCAAGGTTCATCTTCTATGCTTGTTAGTCCCTCCCTAGAGGACTTGCACCATTCACCCACCTGGGTCTTGCTGATGGCTTGTTCTCCATAGACAGTGGAAATTTCTCTGTGAATTTCACAAATTTTTATACCCTTTGCATGTAAAAATCGAATCACAGCTCTCACTTCAAACTTTGACCAATTCTGTAAAGGGGTCGCCATCTTTGCATGGCCCTAAATACTGCATCCGTTCATCGAGGCACTTGAAAATTTGCGTTCAGTAAGTGCATTAGTGCAAAGAGCAAATGCACTTTTCCGATTTTAAAAACATTGATTAGTTTTCTAGATATCGGGAAAGCCCGGGTAATTACCGGATAAGCCTCGTAATTCAGGATGTACAGAAGGAGTTTTATATGTATGAAATAAATGTGTATAATAATAGTATGATCAGTGCAATGGTTTGAAAACGGGGCATGATAGACCTCATTAGCTTATCGGAAAAATCCTATCTTGATTCGAATTATTGTAACATTCCTCTTTTGAGGTGGAACAAACAACTCACCGCGTATCACAAAATTACGTGTTTCATTACCCATAACTGAGAGCGTGCGCATTCACAATGGGATCTGGTGCCATTAGCGCATTGGTGCTAAATGCACCCTTTGAAGCGTTAAACATGCAGAGTTGGTGTAATTCTTACGATGATACGAAATCCCATTGATAATACGCAAGTTCTCAAATATTTTAATTGAAAGTCCAGTATCTGTGCTATATAATGATGTCATCTGATTTATTCTTATCCAGATTCGTTTCATAAAATATACTGTTGACGAAATGCAAGAATTTCAAGTGAACGCCCCAAACCGTTGTTATCAGCATTAATGTTTACTGCAACGATAATGAATTGCACCTTTAATCTCTGTAGGCCAAAGTATTTCTCCCACTAGTCTATCCATCTTTCTGATGGTCTGCCCATTAATTTGTCTGATTGTCTTTTTCATTTGTCTGCCGATGTGTCCATTGTGTCTTTTCATTTGTCTGCCGATGTGTCCATTGTGTCTTTTCATTTGTCTGCCGATGTGTCCATTGGTACCTTAATATCCTAATTTTGTTACGATTGTTAGGGTGGAAAATAACGATCTGAATCTGAATTTGAATCTTTTGTATTCCACAGAGATGACCATGAAGGAAAAAGACACCCCGAAGCTGGCTAGAAAGGCGACTAGGGCTAATCTACAAAAGTCGTTATCGAAGTTTGACTTGGATGTAAAACTTAAGGTAACATTTTGAAGAGAATCCATTATATCCATAGCAACAGCCGTAGACTGTTCTTAATTTGTCAACTCCAGTGAAGCTCACTTCCGGTTTGGGCAAAAGAGTAGCGTGATTGTATCATTAAAATCTGGCTTCTGAAGTTAAAAAAATGTATCCAACAGACAATGCCAAAATAACAGAACTTGTCAGCCAATCATGTTCCTCTGACAATGGAAAACTAGAAAGAGGAAGTAAAAATTGTTAGAGTTTGTGCTTTAAGATGCCCGCATGACATTTCATGCATAATAACTGAGAATGATCTATTGGAGGCATTTATTTGTTCCATCTCAGTGCCGTACAAGAATACTCCATTAAGGATGACTTTTAGTTAATGAGAAGTAATTATACGAGGGAGATCTGCGACAAAACTGCTTTATATAGTCGACTCTGCTTTCTCGCAATCCGGATAATCGCAGCTTACGCTTACCACAGTATCTTCCTCTATGTGACTAAAATGCTTTATATTTATATAAAAGTCACTAGATAATCGCAGTCTCTTTTAACAGTCCGTTCCGCTTAAGCAAGTCTCCTTAGTTTAGGTATGTGCGTTCTGTGTTATTCATACCATGATCTTGAGTGTTGTCTTATCAATGTAATACCGCAGTTTTCTTGAATTTAATACCCCACAAAACTGTCTTTTGACTTGGGAAAATTATTTTCTTTCTTTCACACAGACAAAATTAAGCCAGAAAGCCGGGGCAGCCAAATCAAATTTAGCCAAAAAAAAGAAAGGCGAGCCTGAGGCCAAAGAGAAGAAAGAGGTTACCTTCGAAGATGAAGCGTCGCCAAAACCCGCCAAAGACTCTCCTTTCGACACGCCAAGATCAGAGGATCAGTCAGCAGAGGTAGGAATGGATGGTGTAAATGATGATGATGATGATGACGATAAAATTGATGAAGGTTATGATGACACCGATGAAGATGAGATCGAGAACGCAGTTGTCCTCGCTGGGTGACTAGAATATATGACCACGCTCTGCCGTCTCCGTGAAGGCTCAGTTGGCAGATCACTTGGCCGACATATGAGAGGTCTCAGGTTCGATCCCTAATTACAAGGCTATAATTTACATATTTATATATTCTTTATTCTTCTTTCTTCTTAGTTTCTTCATTTACTGTTGAATGTATTTCTTTAGATTTCATCATTCAGCTTCAATTTCTCTTTTGGTGCATTCTGCATTTTCGTGCCTAGTGGTTTTTTTTTTCTTCTTTTTTAAATCAGTGATAATGAAGATGATGATGATGTTTGCCCTCGTTTAAAACAAAAAAAAAAACCAAAAAACCCCGCAATATTTTCTCCGAAAGTTTGGTCATTGTGCATATCCAAAACAACCGGGTGGGTGGACGGACACATGGGCGGACGGACGGATGGATGAATGGGCCAATGAAAAGACATAATGTCACGCTCAAGAATGAATGAATACACGAATTAAATACACATATCCATCAATGACTCTCCACACTCATCCTCTCCATCCCCAGGTCTCGGAGCCAGTAGATGAGGAATCGGAAACTCTAGCAGTATTAGATGATGAGGGAGGTGATAACGTTGATGCAAACGGCGAAGAGAAAGATGAGAACGAGGAAGAGAATAAAGTTTCCGAGGAGACGGAGAAAGCAGCCGAGGATGAGAAGAAAGAGAAGGAGGAGAAGAAAGGAAAGAAAGGCAAAAAGAAAAAGAAGAAAGATAAGAAGGAAGAGGAAAGAAGGAAAGCTGAACAGAAGAAGGCTGCTCAAGATCCGGTAGGTTCCTGTCTTTCTGTCTGTTTGATTCTAAATGTGCATGCATGCGTGTATGCGTGCGTGCGTGCGAACGAGCGCGCGTGCATGTGTGTTTGTCTTTCTAACTGTCTGTCTGCCCTTCTGTCTGTCTGCTTGCCTGCCTGCCTGCCTGCGTCTTTGTCTGTCTGTCTGTCTGTCTGTCTGTCTGTCTGCCTGTCTGTCCAGATGGTTGGCTGGTGTGGCTGGCACCGTGACCTAAGCTATGGGTGGGTATGTACTCCAGCAAAATGTTTTGTTGGCGTTATTTTAACGGTTATGTCCCTTGATAAACAAGAAAAATGTTTTATTGTGATTGCTTCCCTTGATTTATGATCAAAGCTATGCCTACAATGCCAAATTTTAATTCGTATTTGGCATCCATATCTCTTGTACTTTCTCGTAGGCGCTGTATGGAAACTATAGGATTCTACAAATTCTACGGTCATGTTTATTCGCATAGAAGTTGAAATGCTTCCATTGCGTTAGTTTAAAAGGAAATGAAGAAAGAGGGGAAGGACAGAACAGGCAGTGTGGTCGAGCGGTTACGACACTGGAATCACGATCAAAAGGTTGTGGGTTCGATTTCTAACCACAGCCAAGTTGTAAGTGTATTAAGAAAGCATTTCATTCACATTTTCTCCAGTCCATCCGTTTGTAAACTGGATACTTGGCTATAGGCAGCGGAAGGTATTGTCAGAAAGTTAGTGATCAGCCCCTGTAAATAGCTGTGATACAGTACTGTAAGTTTTCGGGAAGCTGGTTAAGGCCTAGAGCAATAGAACTTGCTGAGGTTATTACAATGTTAAGTTATGTGAGCGGGCACCGGTCTAGATACGAGACCTATAAACAGCATTATTATCAAGCAAAAGTTTTTCACAAATCCTTTCCAAAGACAGATACATCTCCTTCTGACCTGGTTCCCAGTTTTTTTATTTGTCCCCATCTGACAGCATGCTGATACCTCTAACACACTTTATTTGTATATTTCTAAGGCTCAAATTGTACCTGAACTGTTTTAATTGGATGCCTTTTCTAGATCACTGGTCTTTTTTACATGTTTTTATACCCGGCCTTTGGCTAGCAGGACTCAGGTAAAGTAGGATGTAATGTTTAAACACATCGTGATAGAATTGTTCATAGTAGATGATATGGCCTGTTAATGGATAGAGACGCCTATATGGACTAGCTAATATGCCACCACTGGTACTAGTTCTAGTACTGTAGCTGTTGCTACCACGTAATAAACACGACAATACACAATCAAAATTTTCTAACTCACTGAGTTTGTCATATCGCAACAATTCTCAATCAGTTTTTGTTTTCTTTAAAAAAAAGACAAACAGTGCCGCATAGTTACACCTCTCATTTAATAACGCGGTTTCGGTCATGTTTTTGAACAGTGCACTTGCGATTAAGCGAATTCAATTGCAGTTACTGTACGATTCACACCACCACCCTGTATCATTACTATCGCTATAACCACCACCACATCTACAACTATCAGAACCACCAGTACCATATTGCCAGCCAATGCCAGCCAGTGGTCTATTCGTTTTGCCGTTCATGACGTCCCTATCGGTAACTGACCGTAACGGATAAAATGGGCTGATGTCATAGACTCCCACTCGTCAGACAATAGAGGGGCATACCGATTAAACTTACTTACCGGAACACACATACCGGGGGGGTTTTGGGGCCTATTTGCTTACTAAACTCTAAGCCATAGAAGGTGGGTGTCGGATTTAAGTTGGAAAGTTGACAGACACGAAGACAGTCGATGGTCAACGGGCAGTGATAATAGAATTAGAAGTTCATATCAGAGACTGGTAAAGGGTTTTCTTTTGTTCGGAGGTGGGGTAGGGGGAGGGGGAGAGGATGGGAAGGGAGAGGGGAGAGAGTGGGAGGAGAGAAGGGGAGGGAAATGGAGAGATTTTAAACAGCCATTCATGTGAGATCTCACCCTGCTTTTGCTCGGTCTTTATTTTATTTTGGAATCTTCTCTCTCTCTTTCCCACTTTCCCTCTCTCTCTCCATATCAATCAATCAATCAATCAATCAATCAATCAATCAATCAATCAATCAATCAATCATCAATCAATCAATCAATCAATCAATCAATCAATCAATCAATCAATCAACTAACTAACTAACAACCAACCAACCAACCAACCAACCAACCAATCAAGCAATCAATCAGTCAGTCATCCAGTCTGTTAATCAATCAATCATTCTCTCTATCATTCAATTGATCGATCAGTGAAACATTCAGTCAGTCATATCAGTTCCTTCTCCCTCCTCTCTTCATCTCTCTGTCTCTCTGTCTCTCTCTCTCTCTCTTTCTCTCTCTGTCTCTCTCTCTCTGTCTCTCTCTGCCCCCAATGCACTGCTAACTCATCAAAGCTCACAAAATCACGGCAAATTTCCGAGTTAAGTCACATTACCTATCTTTCAAAACCACACCCATCATATGCTACCCCTAAGTCTCGATCTTCTGGCATTCATGCAGTGGCGAAACGCCAGAGCGTAACGTAAAGCCTGGTTTATGAGAAAGGCCTTTCAAAGTCCTTGTCGAAATAATACGTACAGGGTCCGTAAAGTTACGGGATTTGTCATAACATCTCGGTCAAACTATTGCGCCCTGGCGTCCACATATGGCGCAACTACCAGGGACATTCAATAAAATTTTCTCACAATTGTTACCAGTTGTGATTACTATAGTCATAGGCGAAGACAGGAATAACAAAGCAACTCGAAAGAAGGTGAGAGAATCAAATGGAAATCTAAAAAAAATAATGAGTGGAAGTCATTAGGGAGGCGAGGGAGTGAGAAGGATTTTGAACCATGTGGAGGTCTGACAGTCAATAGTTTCTGGGGCTTTCAGTGAAATTAACTGAAAAGGGAACCCCATACACAGCTTGGTGATTTGTGTTGGTTAATGGTTTAACACTTTAATCGCGTCACAGTTTAATGAAAATGAACTTTCTTGGCAAATTAAGTTTCCCTTCAAAATCTGAGATCAGCTCTTCATACCATCAAAACCAGTTCATGACCACGGCCATGTTGTAAGTGCCTTGGGAAAGCATTTCATTCACATTTTTCTCAGTCCACCCGTCTGTGAAATGGATACCTGGCTATAGGCAGTGGAAGATATTGTCAGAATGCTAGTGATCAGCGCCTATAAATGGCAGCGGCACTGTATGCTCCCCAGGGAGTCGAGAAAGTCCTAGAGTGATCAGGCCTGCTGGGGTAATAATAGTGTGAAGTCACATGAGCGGGCATTAGCCTGGATATGAGACTAAAAACCGCATTATTATCTTTATAATTAGGCGCCATTTCACCAAGAAAGTTTAGCCTACCTAATAGGTAAAGTTTATCAAATATTTTAAACTACCTAGCAAACAAACACACAAACCATGTATGTGGCGGAGGTTTAAAAGATGCAGATCAGAATATTATATAACTGTTCCCCACCGTTTAACTAGGAAACATTTGAATAAAATTAAACCAGCGTTAACATCACAAGCATAAATGGGACGACTGATGTAAGCGAGCTTACTCTTTAAACAGTAAATGTATACAGGTAGACAGGATGCCTACATAATATGCAGGACGATTTGTCAGAAACGAAGCAATTCCGGGTGGGCGGGTTCCACTATAGCTCAAAAAAAAAAGACCCATTCCTTTCCATCCCACCCTGTTTCGCCGCCGCTGATGTGCTGGTCATCACCCAGAGCAGAGACGAGAGAGAGACTCCTTTGCCGGGCAGGTCAACAGCGCAATCTGAAGAACCTTGTTTTGTTTGGCTTTAACTCTTGGCAGGTCGCAGGCGTTACGAGGATTGACAAACACTCATGTGGAGGGGGTTAATCTTCCAGTTTAGGAGACCAGTCGGATTTATTACTGACGAATCTCTCGAGTGCGGTGGGAGGGCGACGGTGCTTGAGCCAGGGGACTTATAGCAGCACCGTGGTCATAACCAGGCGTGGGCAGAACTGAGAGCATATGAGCGCAGTTCGTGAAGTTAGTTCAGCAGAGTTAGGCTGAATTGCGATAAATATGAACATAGTTCATTAAAGTTAGCCCAGAAGGATTGGGCAAAACTCAGATCATTTGAACGCAGTTCGTGAACTTTAGTTCAGTTTTCATAAACTTGATACGAGTTGAATGTCTAGTTCGGGGAAAATGATCTGGACTTGAACTGTAGCTGTTTTGGATGCTCGAATTGAACTTTAATTTTCTGCTTAAATTTTAATTCAGTTCACATCTACCTCGAAAACCAGAGCCATATTTCGATTTCTAACACTAAGAGGAACTGATCTGATCTGAAAGCTACTCAGTGTTCATAGAACTGAGGTAAACAGTATCTCAGGGTCTTTGTCTCTTACGGAATTGAACTTGATCTGAACTAATTTCTTTTTTAATGAGCTTGCAGAGGCAAAAGATTTATAATCACTGCTAACTGTTTGAAATACTTTGTCGAAACTTTGTCGTAACAGATAGCAGTGACGAAATATTTATATCCATTACTTACTGTTTGAAATACTTTGTGGAAATTTTGTCAACAGACAGCAGAGGCAAAAGATTTATCTTCATTGCTTACTGTTTGAAATGCTTTGTGGAAACTTTGTCGTAATAGACAGCAGAGGCGAAAGATTTATATTCATTGCTTACTCTTTGAAATATTCTTAGCTGAACCATAATCCCCGGGAAAAAAAAAAAGTCACAAAAACACAGCCGCTTCTTTGGTTTTGAAATTCTCAGGTTGCTCGCAGGCTTAGGGCTAAAGCGATTACTGAAAGAAAAAAAAATATGTTGAACTTAGATAAGGAAACTTTTTTTTTAATTATGTTGGCTGCAAAAATCATTGGTTAGCTTTAGAAGGTGTCAGTTTATCCAAGATGGCCGCCTTAAACAATTTTAGTCTTTTTGTTTCATCTGTTTCACCTTTGTGTTTTCATGATTGGCAACATAAATCTTCACATAATATGCCACAATGAAGTGAAAGGGTAAGGCAACGCAGTGGCAAGAACATTTTGCATTATTTACAACCTAGAGTGAGAACCGCAGTTTAGGCACGCCAAACAGCCCACAGTTTATTCTGCTGAAAAATGTCCAATAATAAATTATTGACGCTCAAAGCAGATATAACGTGTGAAACTTCCAAACAGACTTTGGCTGCTCCAAAATTTACTAGCCATCAACATGCTTATGACACTGCAGTTATTAGAATTTATTTCGTTTCATCCTGTCATCCTTATAAATACTTATGATCCGGAATTTTTATCAACCGGTTGCATATCATTGCGCGCCACCTTGGTATGCCAGATAAGCGACGCCCGTAAAGACCAAAATAAACAAAGGTTTATGATTTTTACGACCAGTGCCTGCTTACACATAATAAACATGAAAGTGGGGATGAGGGTGGCCCAGGAAATTACTGGCATGCTCGATTATTCATAGATTTATTTCATGAACAAATACGGAAATAGTGTGAGAGTCCTACCCAGTTCGAATTTCGATCTGGGCAAACAAAGTGACCAGTCAGATTCTGTTAGACCCGGTGTATGTTGGGGGCAGAGGCAACGGCAGGTTTACTTTCAATGTGTACAATGTATGTATATATAATATGGTCGCCGTAGAGCAAGAGTGGACCATCCCACATTTTTGCGAAAAGGGTTCTGAGATGTTGACCCAATCTAGCTATGATATCGGTTATATTGCTGTTTTTGGCCTTCGGGACTTCTAACACCAATTTTACTCTTTTACAAGTCTTTATAACTCAATGACAGCATAAACTTCATCCTTCAATTTCTCAAAACACAGCAAATGTGGGGTGGTCCACTATTGCTCTACAGCGACTATTATATTTTGTAGGTTTTATAGCGACATCCTATGAAGTAGGCAATATCAGTGAGACTTAGTGACGTCCTGAGAGAACCCTAATTAAAAAGTTATGCCAGCAGGTCTCGAACGGGTAAATAGGTCTACTATAATAAGACCTAAGATCGACTTAGAATATTAGAAAAATATAAATATTTAGCCACAATGGCTGAACGGGTTGAATTGAAGAATTAATAATCTTTACAAGCAAAGATTTTTTTTAAAACTGTCTGAAAGTTAGTAAGATCTGCAGTTAGTGAGTTGTAAACTATTTAGCTAATTCCGGCCCTGATGAATATTATGCAACGGGTCGTCTAGGAATGGAGTTCTATTTAGTTCTGTTCTGTTCTGGTTATAAAACGTATGCCTCCTTTAAGCACTTGCCAATAAAATAAACCACGCCAATACGTCTAATAACAACTTAGACTCACCTGTCCAGTCTCCCTCACAGTGCCCTGAGTTGGGCAGAACTAAGAGCATATGAACGCAATTCGTGAACTTAAGTTCGGTTAACGTGAATTTGAACTGAGCTTAATAACCATTTTGGACGAACTTATTTAGATCTGAACTGTAGTTATTTTGGGTGTTTGATCTGATCTTCAATTTTCTACCTAACTTTCAATTCAGTTCATATCTACCTCGAAAACCAGAACCGAATGCCAATTTCTAAAAACCATGATTAACTGTTATGATCTGAAAACTACTTAATGTTCATAGAATTGAGCTAAACTTGATCTTAGGGCTCTTTCCCTTAGTGAACTGAACTTCATCTGAACTGAGTTATTTGGTGAACTTGCCCAACCCTGCTTATTACTCATGATATGTATTATTGCCTGTGTGTGTGTGTGTGTGGGGGGGGGGTGTAAAACCTGAGCTTAATAATTATGAAAAATTCAAAATTCAAAGTCATTATTAGACTCTATGCCAATAACATCAATCCAAAACATAAACTATAGGACATTAAGGAAATTGAGGACAGTGAGTAGGAGATGAGAAAGAAAGGAAAAAAACAAAAGAAAGAAAAAAAGAAAGAAAGAAAAGAAGATTGAAAGAAAAGAAGAAAGAAAGAAAGAAAGAAAGAAAGAAAGAAAGAAAGAAAGAAAGAAAGAAAGAAAGAAAGAAAGAAAGAAAGAAGAACAAAACCAGAAGTAAAGATCTTTTTTTTTTGTACTCCTTATTGTTCTTGTTTCGAATCCGAGATGGTGGTACCGGGATGGGGAAGAGGAGAAAAAAAATGACTTAGTGACCTATAAACGTATTTGATTTGTCTAATTCGTTCCCCTTGCCTATAATTTCTGCATCTCACTCCCTCTCCCCCCTCCCCCTCGCCTCTTCCCTCCCTATTCCATATTTTGCTTTCTAGCTGTGTTCGAAACATGATGACGTAGTATTGAGGATTGGAATTGTTGAACCTTCCTTCTTCCATTGCGCCTGTATCTTGGACCCTTTTAGTTTAGCGTGTGTTCAAAAATGTCAGTGGGTACTGCGCACCTGTTTAGGCCGCCTGTGAATGAAGGGCAATTCCAGCAGAATGCCATGTCAGTTACGCTAATTTCTGAACAGCCTTGACTTTACAGAAACCAGTTTCGGTTTATATCTAAAGAATAGATTCTCCCCTGTTAGAAATTATCAAAATTGATTACAATAAAGTCAAAGCTTTTCAGAATATAGCGTAAATGACGTGACATTTTGCTGGAATTACCCTGAAGCGATCCTGTGTATGCATAATGAATAGTCTTTTAAGAGGAGACACTATCCTTTTTCACAGACTGTAAAGCACATAACTTGGTGAGCAAGTTATGCCCATGAGTGCATTGGATTTCTTTGCAAAATTACATACAAAAGTGCTGAATGGTGCAGTCTCCTCCCTCAAGGGTATCGATCTTAGAACAGCTGTCGTTAGCGATGGCACCAGGTGTTTGACATCAGCTTTTACTCATATCTTTATAAATCTTTGTGCTTTAGCCTATGGAGGAGTTTTGAATTTTCTGCCTTGACGCAGTTTATCAGTAACTAGTAACACTCTTTGATGTTAAATGAAGTAACTTTATACCCAGACAGAACATCAGGAAAAGCCTCCTTAAGATCACCCATGAAGATGTCCAAGGGACATGGGTGAAATCTGGTGTCAAACAGCTGGTGCCGAGGCAAATGACAGTTGCTCTAAAATCATCAACCTTGAGGAAGAAATATACACCATTTAGCACTTTGGTGTGCAAGTTTGCATAGAATCCACTGCATTGATGGTGATAAGTTACACACCATGTTATGTACGTTATAACTTCTGGACAAGGTAATGACTCACCTTAAGATTGGACTGTGACGTAGCTAACACAAAGCAATAAACGCTGCAGATTAAGCCGTTTATATATATAATTAACTGTAATGTTGCACTGTTAAGAGTGTATAAACTTTTGGGGCACCTTGGTAGTAAGGTTATTTATCATCTGAGGAGAAAGATATCACATGACATATAACTGACCGAACAACATAACTGTAATCAATTTAATGAGCCGTTCTGTTAATCAGCCTGTCAGTTGTCAGTCCACTGGACATTCCATCCCTCTCTAATCCTCTGGCTGTCTGATCCACTCAGTCTAAGTCCCCAACCAAGACCCACACCTACTTTTGCAGTCCAGTCACGTAAATACTGTACCCCACAATTGACACAATGACGAATAGACGTACTGTGTGTATCCACTAGACCATAAACTTTGTGTACTCTGAATGTGCAGTCAGTGTCTTAGCCTTGAGGATCTCAGTATACGGTGCTCCCCCTATCTCTTCGTATGCATGGTCACCTAAGACGATCATTATAATCACCACATTAATAGAATACAGTCGATCCCGCTTAATCGCAATTCATTTAATCGTTGATTCTCTCTAATCGCAACAATTTTATATAGTTTTATTTGTATGCAAGATTTGGTGTACCAGTAACTATTTCTTTTAAATGTAACATGCCTTGTTTCCATGAGTTCCGACTGAAGGAAGTTGACTGTATAAGCCTTAACAACAACAGGAAACTCCCATGCACTCAGCCATTATCTGGTACATTGGATAATGGATTTACTGGGACCTCAAGAGGAATCATACTTAATTAGGAAAGCGTTCGCCTCAGCAGGATCATACTCCCGACAACGGCGTTGTGTGGTCCGGTTTTACATACTTATAAGGATATATTATACAGTATCTATGTATAAAATAGTAGGGCTAAAATGGTGGTTCCCTTTGTAGTCTTTCGGAAATAGGTTACGGTGAATATGCCTAGTAGTTTCTTATGATAAGCCTGCCATCATGCTCTTCCTGTCCACACCCCAGATGATTGAGCTTAGCCCCACTAGCCCTAAATGACACATCATCACTGAGCCCCCCCAACTACCACTTTCTGGCAATTTCTGAGAAACACCGCAAGAATGTCGGGATTTTCACCCTGTACGCGTTAACATTACTCATGTTGCGTGACGTCAATAAGCAAGATAGGCTAGCAGATCAGTGGTCCAGACAGTTTGTGCATGCGTCTGAACCAATCGTCGACTAGTTTTTCTCGCTTGGTCACGTCAAGCAGCATAAGTAATGGCGGTGTACGGAGGGTGAAAATCCTGACAATTTAGCGATGTTTTCTCAGAAATGTTAGGCGGAGGGAAGTTGTACACGGTTTACAATGTTTTTGAAAAAAAAAATATGGATTTTTAAGCTGTGTTATCGTTTCCCGCCCCTTTAATACTGGCCATGTGTCCTGAGCGCTGTCCACGGATTACATACACAGATGTAGCAGTCGTTAGGAACGGTAATCAAAAGTGTGACGCTAAACCTACCGGAAACCTAATTGTCTCCCCCGTCGTTGACCTAGTTCCTAAAGTAGTATTGTCAGCGTAGTACCATCTGAATCAGCAGGTCACAAAACATTAGGTGCCTTATACATTGTATGCAGTAGAGCACGCAGCAGTGTTTTCCTTTTAACATGTCAATTAAAGTCCGCTATCTACGAACTTAAATTTGTCATAGTCTCCCTTCCCCCTCCCTTTTCTTTTTTCAAACGCCTCTCATTCTGCGACAACAAAGAGTTTATGACCAAATGACAATAATAAAGCCGAGCTGATAACACCCCAATATGTCAACATAAATCTATACGTGTTAATGTATGTCACATACTTCATTAATTCGGCTCAGGAGATTTGCAAGTATATGTTACGGCTCATTAATGTATACCAAAATATGCCTTTTAAATTAAAAATCGAGATATGTAGTGTCAGTTTTTAGAGACCACCTCTTGAACTTCACCTTTAAAATTGTGGAGGAAATAGTATTTCGAATACTATATTGAAGTTTGCTATGGAAATTCATCCAACGACCTTTAGATCTTGAATCCAACATCGCAACCATTCGGCCACGCTGGTCCACGTGATGACTGGAAAAATGAGCTGCGAAATACATGACCTAAAAGACTACGCATCTGCTGACCTATTTCATTCACGCACAAAGCTTTTTTTAGCTTTTCCAAAAGGGGAATTTATTGTTTCGGTAATATGAAAACAGCAGCAAAGTACAAATATTATTATATCGATCACACTGTTTCTTTCTCTGGAGCTGGGTTTTAGATATCCCCTTTTATAACGTCCGCATTGGCAGAAAACGGCCGCAGAGCAGAACAATGGGCTAGAGGACAGCTCGGTTCCTATTGTAAAGCCTGGTTTTTATTATTTCAACAATCACTGTGTTTTAATGGTTGAGCCCTGTACTGATCAAAACAGGAGTTGTCTATATGAAACAACATTCCAACCCACCCACAGTGTCACGATCAGAAATAAGAAGTTAGTTAGAGCATGGGACTGGGTTGGTTTTCTTCGTTCGTCTTGACGGAATCTTGCGTTCAGGAAATATGTGACAGAGAGGTTGACATAGGCTTGATGTCTTAGGAACAGCCTGAACTTGGGACAATATATAATGATATATTTAGTTTCTTATCATAAGGGCAGTTACTTGTGTGAGTGAACTTTTCAAGAAGAACACATCCTGGAAACTTACGAAGACTCAACCAAGAGGAATTAGCCGGACGAAGAAAATTTATCTTTTTTTTACAATACTTTGAGTAAATCTCTCATGATCTCGAAGGCCTAAGAAAATTTGATAAAACTCATAAGTCTTAGTGATCTTGGGATATCGTAATTATTAGTCAAATTAAGAAACAATCAGTGACACAAACATAAATGTATAACAAATCTCTTGCGCCTAGAAATAAGGACCAGTGTGCACGTGGGAGGGAAGGGGGGTATAGTAGAGTATTGTCGTCATCATCAGTATCGTCATAGTAACTCAGTTGGACCACACATAAAAGTGACAAAATAACATAATGCATAAGATGTTTATGCTATATCTTATAGATCTAGATGTGTATATTCTAAAGACTTTTTTTTTTAACGGGTAGATCTAGTCATTGTGTTCCTTCGTTCTTTATCAAATCTCCACACGTGATAGTCATGGCTCATAATGTTAACTGTGTTCATGACTGCTTAACAAACCGTCACCGGATCAGACATGAGTCTGGGATCATTTCCTCTTCGTGCCGGGGAAATTCTGGAATTCTGGAATAATGTGCAAGGATGGTTTGATGTATGTTTCACCATAAGCA
>JAWQUT010000332.1:527498-550246 GCA_033807755.1 Ellobium chinense
AGGGGTGGGAAGAAGTACTGTATGTTTGAAAGGTACCTGCACCTAATGAGCCAAAATCCGCCCTGAACATATTTCAAAATCCAAATGAAACCGCGTTCTGCTGGGCCGTTAACAATGAAGCTGGCAGACTACATTAATTTTCTTCGCCCATGTGACTGACCCACGCATATTTGATCCTAATTAGCCTATGCCAGCGTTCATAACTAATTAAATGTATTGATTTATAACTCTGCTGGTCAAAAGTCATTACCTTCATCACACGTGTGCCCCTCTCCGTATTTGGTTTCCACATTGGCAAGGAAGAGAAGTCATTCAGTACAAGGTTGCCTGTTATCGTAGCGGGGTCATGGAGATAAACATAAACATTTGGTCTTGACTGCCCTAGTCATCCTAAACGTAAATCGCGCTGGCTTTAGAACGCCATGTTTTATGGGGGCTTAGGGGAGGAAAAAATGGTAAGGAGAGAGAAACAGAGCTCACTATAAACAATATTGCAACGCGAAATTTTGGCCAAAACCCTTTTTTTTCATTTTCAATTGTTAGAGAGTAGTCTATGGCGCTGTCGTTCTTTGCTGTATTTTTTACCTCCATCGCTCTCAAAGCTGGGCCGTCTTTCCTTCATTCCATACAAAAATTTGACGCTTTGGTGAGCACACGAAAAGTCACATGATATGGAAGCCAATACTTTTAAAAAAATATATCCTGTATGTGTTGGGCCAATAAAAGAGGCGGCTGTTTCTTTGAGACACTAATTCTCCGTGGTGTATGTTGTGAGACAGGGTAACATCGGTGTACCAACATCTTGTTTTCTCAGCCTCCACTCTCCTCTGTGTGTGTGTCTGTGTGTGTGTGTGTGTGTGTGTGTGTGTGTGTGTGTGTGTGTGTGTGTGTGTGTGTGCTTGTGCGTGTGTGTGTGTGTGTGTGTGTGTGTGTGTGTGTGTGTGTGTGTGCGCGCGCGCGTGTGTGNGTGTGTGTGTGTGTGTGTGTGTGTGTGTGTATGTGTGTGTGTGAATCTATGTGTATGTATTTGTGTGTGATGTACATGTATATACGTGCGTGTGTATGAAAGAGGAGAGAGAGAGCGAGAGAGAGAGAGAGAGAGAGAGAGAGAGAGAGAGAGAGAGAGAGAGANGAATCTGTGTGTATGTAATTGTGTGTGATGTATATACGTGCGTGTGTATGAAAGAGGAGAGAGAGAGAGAGAGAGAGAGAGAGAACGTTCCACATAGTCAAATCTCTCATGGAGCACGGTAAATGCTGCAGTTAAGCGGAGGATGGGATTATACAAGAAAGTTTTACACAAGTCATATACCAAGAACGTATTATCTGTATTCTGAAATTGCTACTTTAGGTGGAGAGAGCGATTAATAGGACCGCAATTTAGCGAAGTAAACCGCTTCAGGTATACAACACTTCCCGCCTAACCTCGTATCAGGTTTGAGTACTCAGACACGGTATTGTGCTGTTGCCCTAGGGTTTGTCAACTGTTATAGTTGCATACGCTTAACCTTCGCTCTAAACATTAATTTTATGTGGGTTTTTTTTCCTCTATTCTGCAGGTTGGAGAAGTGACAGCCGGTATTGAAGACTTTAGGAATTTTATCTTTGAAAGTAAGTGTCACCCCTAAATGTCACTTTTTTTCACGTGGCTTGGTTCATTTTGAGCGTTGACGAGTCCTGAACGAGCTTGCAGCATAAGGAAAGTCGTAGCTTCAACTGTTTCAAGACTTAAGAATCGTCTGAAAAATTCACGGCTTAAATTTTAAGTTACCACACTTTGACATGTTGAAACGACTAACTTTCCTTACAAGATATTTTTTTTTCCTTTTAACATTCTGCTGAGGATTTGAGGCCTAAATGTAGCTGCAATCATTCTATATCATTTATTCGAACTCAAACCAATCTCTGTTCATTATTTTAGTTGATCGTAATAATTTACAATACCAGCAATTTCATTCTTAAAGTTAAGATATATTATTGCATAATAAATATAGGTCTAGATAATTATATAATAGTATGTGCCAAAATTTGCATAATTTCTTCCAGTCTTGATATAAATCTCTTCCCCTATTTGTTTTTGAAATTTTCTTTTACGTTATTTCTAAGCATAGGCTATCAAAATATTGTATTGCAAGTCATGTTGAGCATCATTGAAAAATGGATCTCGTTAATTATTGATATAAGATCAATCATTTTCTTTTAATGTTTTAGGGCTTGTGCGGTACAATGGGATCTCTTACTATCGTAAGAACTGAAGTTAAGAGCTTACGATAGGCTTTCTTACCATTATAATAATTACACAAGTCTGCTTGTTGAGTGTATCTAAGGATGCATTCAGCACCAATGCATCAATGCAGTTCCTACGATGGGAAGAGATCCCGTCGTTAATGCGCAAACTCTCGGTTCACGCTGCATGTTGAACGCTACTGGGGATGAATGGAGCATTCATTTCTTGTCTCGCCCTGTCTGAATTGTAATTTTTTTGTAATTTTGGCTTGTTTTTTCTTCAGAGGTCCAGAGCGCGCTCAGTATTGTATGCACTGAAGGGGTCACTGAGGTTAATGTGGACAATGTCATGCCCTTGTTGAAATCGCTTGATGTTGATACCGCGGATGAAGCGATACACGACCTCGTCAGAGACTCGATTATTGACAGTGAGTATTGAATATCATTTGTTAAGTGTCTTTTTTTTGTGTTGCTATTGTTGTAGTTATTGTTGTTTGCTTGTATATTTGTTTTTTTGTTTTTTTTGCATGATGTTGTTTTCAGAAACCGACGTGACTAGTGGAGAGGCTAGTATAAGAATGGAAGAAAAGAAAAAAAAGAAAGGGCGAAGGAAAGCATATATATAAAGAGGAGGAGAGAAGAAAAAGGAAAAGCTTTTTAAAAAAAAAAGTATACGACAAGACAGACGAGGGAAAGAAAAAGAGAAAGAGAAAGAAGAGAAGAGAGAAAAGGAGGAGGGATGACATAAAGAAAAAACGTTCATAGGATATTCATCTTCCAGATGAATGCATTATGTATATACCACGGGAAAAGTTATCCATCTTGCTGGCACATATGTTCCAGATACCAAGGCAAATTTTGGCCCCCCGATTTAACTACTGTTTTTGTCACTGTCTTGGGGTCGGGGGTCTTTTGAATTGCCTCTATCCCGTGCTGGGAGAACAGTGGGCATGTCAGTTACGGCTCTGGATCTGTTATAAACAATGCCATATTATGCTGGACATCTGCAGATTTATAATGATGGGGGGGGGGGNGGGGGCATAGAAAATGTTGAAGTTTTAAAAAAAATGTAATTTTTGAACGACGACTTATTATCCTTAGAGAAAATGCACGTAACGCGTTCTATAATGTGAACAATGGCGAAATTGCCATTAGGAGGAGATACGATTAAGCTAAATCACATATATTTAATGACCTCATCCTCAGACTTTGGGAACATTGTTCCTCTGGATCTGGACACAGTTGTTCAAAAGTCTCAGGAGGCCAAGGAGGAGACAGAGATGGACGACTGTCTTGAAGTGGCTTTCAAGGTAGGTGGATAACAGTAAAACGTCAAACTCTTTTATAACGGAAACGTCTGTTACTGGAACCTGGTATTAATCGATGTTTTCTTTCTATCTGTTTCGTCTACTTTAAATATATAAAAAAATATCCTTGGATAACGAGATTTGTCGAGCAAAACTTCGGCTGTTACCAGACCCCTGACTTAAGATTATATGAGTGACCAGTGAAGTTTGAAACCCGGGGATGGTCAGTACAAAGCCGTATAATATAGTTTATCTGAATGATACTCTAGGATATGAAAGTCGTTCTTAGGCCTGTCAGTCTGTGTTGATCAATCACAAAAACACACGTCCACAAAGGTAGCCTTAAGTACAAATGAAACCTACGTTGTTTTTTTTTTTTGCTCTTACGGGACACTGCTTTAACGAGAACATTTTTTTTCTTCATGTTCCGACCTTGCCGGTATATCCGAGCTCTGCTGAACTTTAGAGTAAAATTCTATCAGCCAAAATGCTAGAACTTTTTTTACTAAAAAAAAAAAGCCTCTCAGGTATTACGAATAACTACAGTAGTAGAGAGTTCCGAACATTTGGTGGTGGTGAACCATATCTACAAGCATTCACGTTACCGTTCTCATAATACATATTGAGGTCAAAACAAATAGTTATACGGTACATCAACATAACACTCATAGACACTAGAAGAGACACAGTGTCAATTAAAATTTCTAGACACCAAACACCCTTTTAAATAAAGCCAATTCAAGAATTTGGCCTCATGAGACAACCTTGGTAGCTCTGTTCTGCAATCTATAATGGTGTTGCCAGAAGGTGCTGTGGCGATTGGCGATTTGGAGGCGGGAGATATAATTATTATAATATTACCTCTCTGACCACAAAAACTAAAAAAAAAGTGACCGGGGAGGGGGGAGGGGAGGCACGGCATCGACAATTATTCATACAGCAAATTTGAGCGAAATCGTTTGAGAAGTACACGCATACGGCACTGCACAAAATCACACGAGTTTTATATTTTATCTACTGTCTGACAGATGTAGCAGATTCCTCGGCTAATCCATATTATTGTGTCAATATGTTCTGCACTCCTATTTAACAAATTGTAGATTTGTTTTAAAATGCCATTTACGAAAACATTAACAGTGATTTTTTCTGCGCATAAATATGAACCATAAACTTACTATTTGAGATGTGATATCGGGACCTAAAATACTGTACTCAATATCTGTGTTTACGTACTAAGCGTGTGCCGTATTAAGTGTGCTCCACCGTACAGTTAGTTACTGTAGTAGCTACACCGGTTTCGACTGTATCATCTTCTTCTGCGTTCATCTCTGGTGCAGTGATACCAGACTCGGTCAGCACTGTGCCCTCCTAGAGGAGATGGTCTACAAATTTATTCCATAGTGGCATATGTTTTTTCCGTAGGCTAGAACCGTTTCTTTAGATCCACAAAGACAGAGCGTTCTAGAAGAACGAGCTGAGAAGTCTGTGCTACTCTTCGGCAAGCACGAAGTGAGCTCCAGCCGCATAAGGTGTACATGGACCTTGGACGCAGCGTCCAGTACGAAGCCCGACGAGTACACTAATATCCTTGCCGTGTGTCCATAGCGTCGTTGACGAGTGCGTCTTCATCATGTTTAGCAATCACTGTTCTCTGAATTTGATTGAATAGTTCGGCTATAATAATATCTCCTGCGAAATGCCTACGCTTATTTCATTGCATTGTATAACAGACTATGTACAGTACCTCACCTTTCTCCTTTCAGTTGATCGATTTCAACGATGATGGCTTCATCACCCAGCCCGACATCTACCAGCTGATGCTGAAGTTGGGCGAGATGTTGTGTGACTATGAGCTGGACGATATGCTGGAGGCCGTCGACATGGACAAGGATGGGAAGATCAGCTTAAGAGGTGTGTGTATGTGTGTGTGTGTGTGTGTGTTTGTGTGTGTGTGTGTGTGTGTGTGTGTGTGTCTCTCTCTCTCTCTCTCTCTCTCTCTCTCTCTCTCTCTCTCTCTCTCTCTTTCTATCTTTCAGTTTCTCGGTTGCCAGAGTGTTTTGGAGGCAGTGTGGCTTTGCGGCTTGTGAGTCGCAAGCTTAAAGATTTTCAGGTCTAAAATTTGGTTCGCATTTCGAGGCAAAAAATTTGTGCTATGGGCTCCTTGGGAAAGATACTTCATTCCTTTTTCCTCACTGCACTCGGGTGTAAATGAGCGTTGCACCCCTGAGTAACGACTAATACGTCTTAATCCTCCGTCGGCAGTGACTTGGCGACACCGCGGAGTAGCGACTTTTTATTTTGTCTCAATCCAAATGACAGTAACGATATTCGCTAGACGATACCGATTCAGTTATTCTGAAAAAAACAACAAAAAAACTAGCGAATCCTTAAACAGTAAAGTTAGCTTGAAATCAGTTTTGCTTTTTTTTGTCTCACATCTGTACGAACGAGCTACCTAGATTGTCTGCGCCAAGGCCAATAAGTTCCTCAGCGTGAACTGTTCTGACTCCAAGAATTTGAAAGGCTGTATGTAAAGAGCCTGACTGAGCAAACGACCAAAACTTCAAACGTGTAAAGTGGTCCTGGCAGCAGAAAGTCAGACTGACTTCTTGGATACCAGTATCAAACCTACACCAATTACCCTGATGTTGAATTTGACTTGATTCCTTCGAAAGCAATATCAAAACCTATACCATTGACCCTCATGTTGAAACTCGACTTCTTGGACAGCAGAGCAGTATCAAAATCTACACCAATAACTCTCATGTTGAAATTGACTTCTTGGACAGCAATATCACAATCTACACCAATAACTCTTGTGTTGATAATGACTTCATGGACAGCAATATCAAAATCTACACCACTAACTCTTATGTTTAATCTGATTTCTTGGACAGCAATACCAAAATCTACATCAAAGATTCACTTTTTGGACAGTAACATCAAAATCTATACCAATAACCCTCATGTTGAAATTATGATGCTATCAAAAGTAAAGTACCCGCGCTATCTTCGGTCATCTGAGCACAGTTATGCACACGGAACCTTAAAATATTACCCAAAATTTGGACGGAAATGTGAGAAAGGGGGAAAGAAGAAACGCTAAATGGATGAAGAGATGAGAAAGTATAGAAGTACTTGTGATCGCCAAATTCAAATATCGTGTAATACTAGAGACAATATATAAGGCTATCGCTACTCCGCTGCGGATACTTCTTTAATCTATTGATAGTAGAAGGATTAATAGTCACTAGTCCGCGCTGCGTAAGTTAATGAGTACCTGGCTTTAGAACTGGGGGAATCAGGACTCTGCACGGTTAACAATGACTTTTTACATGGATTTTATTTGTAGTATGCTCTATACTGTTCAACGTATATATGAATTATGAATGAGACGTTGTTTAGCATTGTAAAGTAGTTTCCCTACGAAATAAATAAAAGTCCTGTTTTCATTTATTTTTTGGTGATAAACAAAAACTTATTGAACACCTAGCCTTCATAAAAATGTATAAAAGCCACTGCCGAATCTATCAGTATGCTTGCGTATATTTTTTCTTTGCTTTAAGAATATAAAAAAAGTAATGGTAATAATGATAAATAAGATTACCTTTTTTTTAAATTGATTAAATGTTGAAAATGCTGATAACTTTAATGGTAGATGAGAAAGAAACCATTTTTCAGTGTGGTTTAATGCAAGAGAAATTTTGTCATTAAGTGCATTCCGTACAGTGCCGGGTCGAATTACGTTAAAAATTTTAAAAAAAAGAAATTGATGAAAAATTTAGAGCGAACAAGCCAAAGCCTGACACCTTATTATGCTTTCTTGTAGGCATTCAAATTGTGTTTTCAGTTTTTGTGCTATGTTCATAAAACAGTCATGACAGTCCGACCTCGTTGGACCGTTCTTATAAAAAAAAAAGGGGGCGGGGTTTCCTGGGCAGTTTTCAGAGTCATGAGCCGCCACTGATGATACCTAATACAAACATGAATGTGACTACTGTTGCTTCTGTTAATCTCGACCTGCTGAAGACCACCCACGTGTACAGTTTTCGTTCTGTTCTTTCACAGATTTTCGCCACTTTTTGCTGGGCCGAGACGTACCGTCGAGAAAGGAAATCTTCGCCATGGCGGAAGAGGCCAAGAAAAAACGAGAGGAACAAGAGCGAGCACGAGAACAAGAGGCTCAAGGAGGTCATCAAGAAAGCCCACAGACTGGTGAATCAGCTGCCAGTGTTGACGATGCCATAACTTCAGAGGATGCCACTGCAGGTAGTCAAAATGCGGAGGCAAATCTCCAGTCTTCGATCGCTGAACTGAAATCCTCATCAAAGGAAAATTCAGCGGCCTTGTCTGCCTCTAGCAATGATAATGCTGCAGCTATTGCTGGCGCAAAGGAAGAAGACCTGAAACTTCCATTAGACAAGCTAACCGACGACGGGTTAGATTCAGCAGAAGCAACCTCGAGATCAGTATCGCAAACGCCTAGCAAATCGGATTCTGGTATTTCAGAAAAGCGAAAAAACATATTCGGTGGTGGGTTTGTGAGTACTCCAAAAACAACTACGACTGTAATGCTAACGGACGAGGTTCCTCAGGTGAAATCGGAAGAAAATGACTCAACAGTGGGTGCTAAGTTGGAGGATAGCGAGAAAGACAATGTACAGGAGGATATTTCAAATAAACATTCAGTTGGTACTACAGAGGTCATGCCTGATCGAGATTCTGATGCAAATGATGATGATGAGCCCAGGGACAACGGCCCAATGCCTTTAGGATTAGGGGTACACACCTTAAACCTTCCTCCACCTGATCTATCTACAGTTGATATCACAGCCCCGTCACCTGTGCCAACACCCATACCAACACCACTATGCTCACCACGACGCCGGCCGACAATCGTTGGTATAGGAGGTCTGGCCGTTTCGCCGACGGATGACGAAGCTAAAAGTTTCGCCAGCGCCATCGAAGTTCTACAGGAAGACATGCTTTCCCATGACAATGCCGTGCCACACAGACGGCGCAGTCGCACGGATTACCCCGAAGAAAGTCATACCCTAAATACCGTTGAAGACGTCGAAGATTTTAACAACAGACTAGTGTTCAAATTACCACCTCGTCGGAAGTCCAGCACCACGCCACCCGTCTTGCCATTATCATTACAGAGAGACGCCAGCGGAGCAGCAGAAGGTAGACGATACGACTCCAAACACAAAGGCAGCGTGGACTCCGACGAAGGCATTGATCTGGCCGAAGAGGAGCTCATAGAAAGTACTGTTTGTATACCATGCTCCGCTCAGCCACCGTCGTCAATGCTGAGAATTTCCATGCCTAACGGCAACGCCACCTGCTGCGACGATCAATGGGACAAGAAAAGCGATCATCCAGACAAACCTAGAATTACAATAGACCTACAAAGCATCACTGCCGAAGACAATGTTGCTAACCACCGTCAAAAGCATTTGATGCACGAGAGCAGCAGAGCGTCTTTGGCAGTCAGTGGAATATGCGATACACCGAGATCGATTTCTAAAAGCGAAATCAGTTGTATGCCCGTTAGTCTTGCATCCCCGCGCACTGACGATTCGTATTCATACACTGAGGATCAGTTCGAAGATCATCAAGACGGCAGACAGAGCAGTATACGACATACAGGTGCTGGCTCGAGATCTGCAAGGACCATCTTCAGTGCAGCCAGTAACCAGTCGCAGTACGACTGTGACGCCGATTCTGTCATACTCTCTCTTAACGATGGGGGACTGGAGAGTTATAGAGACCCCTCGGTTAGAGCTGGTAAATATGAAGTCAATGACATTAATTTACTTATGGACGAAGATGGCGACGTATTTGGGTCACCTACGTCGCCGAAAAGTCCTCTTCTTTCACCATCTATGCAGCGAAAAACAAGGACGCCACGTCAGCTAAAATCTAGCTACAGCTGTCAAACAATTGAACTAAAAGAACTAGATTTGAGTGTCCCTGTGACCGCAGACCAATTCTCTAATCGCCGAAAATTCGGCATGATTCCAAGAAACGTTTCGAAATTTTTAGTTCTAGGCAAAAGTTCAAAGATAGAGGACAGCAGGGGACCTAATCAATCATATTATGATGACTACACCAAGCAAGGACGAGTGATAACACGAGGAGCAACAGAGAGACTAAGTCCTACACTCAGATGGGAAAAGCCCAGACGACCTCAGACAGCTGCAGTAACACCACGCGAAAGAGATATACTCCAGAACAGAAGAATAAGTTTATTCCAAGATGAGTACTTACCCTTGTATGATCAACGGAGGAAATTTGATTTCCCTTGCGAGTCATCCGAGAGCTTAAACACGATTGAAATTCCTTCTGCAGATGGCAACTCAGCCAACACATTGCTAGAACGGGTAAAAAATATGGAAACGCGGATACTGAAAAGGGCGAAAACTAGCTTTGAGCTTCCGGTTGTGAAAGAACATGCGCCCACTGGATCTCTGACATCGCGAAGTGATTCGAGAAAACTAAGGGCTAGCTCAGCCTCGACAAGCGGCAGCTTCAAGTCACCTCGGTCAGTGCGAAGTAAAGACAAAAAATTATCTGTTGTGGATTTGTCAAAAAATCTTCGCAAGGATAATACAATGAAAATGAATGCGTCCTTGTCGAGGCGACATTCTGGATTCAAAAGTATCGTGCCATTGGCCAGAGTTGTTATGGCATACCAATCGGCCAAAAAACGGCGCCAGAGTCAAGAGTTTTATTCCATTTCCCGACAACTTGAGAGGAGTGGTGTGCCATATCACGCCAATAACAGTTCAGTCACAGCCAGCCCATACGCCGTTGGAGGCAGCGCAAAAGATAAGAAGAAAAAGAAATCCAAAAAGAACAAGAAAAAAAGCACAGGAAGTGATGATGAAAAGGATGCTTTTCTTAATATGGCCCAAGACGATGACGTTTCTACTTTAGTCGGTGATTTGAAAGATCCAGATATCATTCCGAACGAGGTCGTTTTTGAAAAGGTCAGACCGCTCACAGCACACCCATCTTCACAACCATCCAAATACAGTGATCCATCAAACATGAGATATGGTTCTGGCGTCACACATTCGTCCGTAGTGACTTTGGAACTTCCAGAGGACCGTCACTTTGAAAGAAAGCTGAAAAGCGTGTCTCTTTTATCCAAACTACCAATTAAATGAATACGAGACAGTAATATTCTGGTGTGAGATATGGCTGTGGCATCACGCATTCGTCTGCCCTGACGTTGGAACTTCCAGAAGGCAGCCACTTTGACAGAAAGCTGAAAAGCTTGTCTCTTTTATCCAAACTACCAGTTAAATGAATACGAGACACTGTGTTATTCTAGCATGAGAATCAGGCCCTGATGCCAAGTATTCATCTGTCGTGACTCTGTGAGCCTGTGACCCCAGAAAACAGCTCTTCTGACAAAATGCTGAAAAAATGTTCCTCTTTCCTGACACGTTACAGCAAATGTTCATACAATCATTTATGATGTTTGTCTTATAGAGCTAAGCCACTAAAACGTGAGCTGGTCTTCAAGCCCACGACAGAACACCGTATGAACATTAATTCACGGGAAATATAAGAGAAAATAAACGGATAATGTGTATTGTCAATTATGCAATCAAAGAGACGAGTAGTGATTCGTGCTTTGAGAGCACAGAATCATCTAGACCAAAGAAACCGTGTATATTATTATACGAGGGTGGATCAAAAAGTTCGTGGCCTCGCCCAGAAATAATGTGAACATTAACAAAGCGAATACATCAAAGCTTTCTACAGTGTTCCTCGTGACACCACACCAAAATTTTTAATGATACAGTTTGCCCTTTGCAAATGGCAGGATTCCAAATTAGACTAGGATGAGCATATTTCAGAAAATTTGAGTATCTTTACTGTCTTCAACAGGAAATCTTCCACACTAGGATTCTTTCGGTTTTTGAAAGTCAGATGGAGCCACGAATGTTAAAATTAGACTTTCGTGGTTTTCAAACGCGAAAGAACACCAGCTGGAATAGTTACTTCTGAAAATAAGGAAGAAATCTTTTTTTTTCCGAAAATGCTCACCCCAGCTTAAATTATATCTTAATCATTTGCAAAAAAAAAAATCTGGATCATAATAAAAATTGGTGGTGTTATAAGGCACTAATGTAAAAGACATAATGTATGGCGATGTCAAATTTCACACGTTTTCTAAACGAGGCCACGAACTTTAAGATCTTACCTCGTGCAGTGGAACTTCGATATGAATTACATGTACTCATTTAATACGTATACCTAGTCATCTAATATGAATTTCACATGCACGAAAATATTATCATTCCATCGTATCATTATTTTATTAGTGAAGTGAATTTTAGAACACATAGCGAAAGGCTTACTTTATGTCAAGTTTTTGTGTGTGTTTTTTTTTCTGTAAATGTAAACCGCGAGCAATTTTGTGGCCAAAACAATGCTACATGTGTGGGGTTTATAATAATACTGAGGCAGAGACAAAAACCAGCAACAAAGTTGGTTCGTTAAAACCACTTTCGCATATTCGCAGAATCACTTATTTGACAATCTCATCAAACATGTGAATGCAGTTGTTGCTGTTGTTCATAGCATGTATAATTATACAAAGCAGAACGTCGATGGTTCGTTAAAGCCATTTCTGCATATTTGCAAAATCACGTATTAGATAGTCTCATCGAACATGTGAATGCTGTTGTTGATGTTGTTCATCCAGCATGTACAATAATTATGCAAAGTAGAACCTGGATAAAAAGTATGTCTTTGTGCATGGAACAAGTATACATATTAATGAGTATATTTAACACTAGTATCGCTAGCTGACCACGCGTTATGCAGCTTGCTGGCTGTGTGACCTTGTTTTACTAATGTTATAGCGAGCGCCGCACATTGTCTGATGCCTGGCCGTCAGCTGACCGATGTAATCAATGCCTCTGTATTGGACTCGATTTAAAGTATGTCTTATGCATGGAACAAGTATACCTATTATTGAAGTATATTTGATGTAAAGGTCCACCTGAATAATAGTAATTTTTTAAAAATCCATGATAATAAAGAATCCATGCTTGTAAAATTCATACTTAATAACAAGGTACACCTGACAAATGAATTCTTAATATCGAGGTTCTGGTGTATGTGTTTATTAAAACTTAGTCTGTGACTTAGTCTGCAGTCACATTTCAAAGTCATTCTTTTTTTATACAAAATGTTTTCCCATATGTGAGAAAAATATCTCAGATCATGAGTTCCACTAGAATATCGTCTGTCAGAACAATTTGCGCTCAGACAAGAAAATCGTAGGACACTAACCTCTTAAACAAACAAACAAACAAACAGACAAACAAACAAACAAACACACACACACACACATACACACTCGCGCGCGCGCGCGCGCACACACACACACACACACACACATAAATTATGCACCATACAAGTTCCATGGTTAAAAAGAGAAATGGGCTTTGACGGTAAATACAGTATTTCCTTGTATTTAATGCCTTTTTTTTTTTTTTTTGGCTGATTCACTGAGAGCATCTAGTCAAAATAATATTTATGCACTTGTCGGGCTGTTGTGGACTTACTCTATTAAAGTAGCAGATACAGCAGGTTTTAGATTCAGATGTAACAATCGTCGCAAAATCTGGATAAATAGCTGCCATTGGACACAGCAGCATACAATTTAAAAATTAGGAAAAAAAATGGACAGACAATTAGAAAGATGAACAATTAGTCAAGCAGACGGATAAATATATTAACAACCACTCAAGAGAAATCTTTATTGCTTTAGAGATCAAATATGTGATTGATCGTTGCAAAGAAAAATAATAATGTAGATAAAAATGGGGGGGGGGGNGGGGGGGCGGTGAGGTGGAGGACCTATGATATAAACACCCATTTAAAATCGTTGCCCAGAGGATCTGGTCTTACATCTCTGTAGCAAGACAGACTGAGTAGTTGCAAAGAGAAACCAGACCTAAGTAGCTTGAAAAGATATGCAGGTAAAGATTGTATTTGTAATACATTGTGAATAGTGTAACCTTAACCTAGTCAGTGCTTGAAATGAAATGTATTTCATTGCAGCCAATTTCCTAAAACAAGTTTTGCATGATTTACACTATACATTGCCCATGACGAAATCTGTTGATTCTCAGTATTTTGACAAATGTATCAATGGTTTTGTTTTTGATCCAGTATGTATCAGTTTCCCACAAGAAAGATATTAAACTATCNAAAAATGGGGATCGCAAATCTCCATGTTTTTGAAGTTTAAATACAATGTTGTATTAAGCATTTCTGCACATTTGGTGCAAAGTTTGCTGGTTTTTGGAGATACAGTGAACTTTTTTTTCTGCCACTGTGGCTATATTGCCTCAACAGGAAAATAGAAAATATGTCCAAGTTCTACAGCTTTTGCAACATTACGGTAATAATAATTACCTGGTGGTAAAAATAATGAAGTTATGCACAGTGTACCACTTTTTTGCATGCATTTTTTACAGTTCTTGGTGCACATTTTGGGGGTTTCAAATGCAGTCTTCTGCAGGGACAGATTAGATATCACCATACATTCAAACCGTTATCATAATTATTTCAATTAAAGGCAAATCGTGTAAAGTTGCCATTCATATGTATTGCACAATAGAGAACCTATTTATGATTAATGTATATTATATATTATGGGTTTTATTGTTACTCACATTCTATTATGTGCATATAATGCAATCAGTTTTGATTATCAGAATTTAAACACACCTTATTCTAGTCACATTGTTCATGTGCCTTGTGTTTTCTTAGGCTGTTCTGAAAAATTCAGTATAAATATATAATCATGCGAGAACACAAGCCTCAAAGGGGGTTAACCCTCATAAAATCAGTCTAGACACAACGTCACAGTTTGTTTATTTTAAATTTAACATTTCCTTCCATTCATTATGAATAACTTCACCAGCAAATGGTAAATTCCAAAGCAAGTGATTTTGCCAGTGAGCTGAGAGTTGTACTTGTATCGTTCTGAACGCAATCTTTTACTACTAATCAGCTGAGAACTCACTTGGATAACTCATGGATGCCTCACATAGATCCCACACCAATAATAGCGGACCTATTATTTTAATTAGAAACTACGTTGGATAATTTCAAATATTGTTTTCAAACAAAAAATGCGCACTTTGAACTTTCTTTTATTAATAATGTGATCATGCTTGAATAACCACTGGACAGATCTCAAAATTGACAGGTTTTGAACTTGAGATTTCAGAGAATACCGAAGGAGGCAGTTTGATTTTTTATAGCGTTTGAGGTTGACATAGATTTATGGGTTTATCATAAGTATATCTAACAGAACACTAGCTCCATAGAGAGTCAGACTTACAATATAGTCATGCTTTATTGAGACTTTGATTCGTTAATTTAAAGTCGGGCTTAATTGAGACTTTGATTCTCTATAAAGTCGGGCTTAATTGAGACTTTGATTCTCTATAAAGTCGGGCTTTATTCACTCTGAATGTCAATAAACTCGGGATTTGTGGAGAGTCACAGTCGTGAACTTGGGCCAGACCGTAAAATTTATAGACAGTGACAACTCTATGATATTACAACACACGAGCAGTCTAATACCTTTACTTTATTAAGTCTGTATCCTTTTGGTGGATGTATGAATATCCTACCTGGAACAGATTGATGTGTGTACAGTTCATTGTTTGATGACCACTCACGGTCCAACGTTTTTACGGTTTGGGACACGTGTTTATATGTAGTTTATCAGTTGATCTGTGTGTTGTTTTGTGTCGTGAGACGGAGTGTAAGTCTGCGCATGCAGGGTTGTCCGGAACAGTAGCTAGAGGATGTCCATTGTAGTAGTGAGAAACAACTACTGTAGGGCAGTGAACACACAGGGCTACAGCATCCAACTCCCAATAAGTAAGAGAAAGGAAACCTACATTTGTTTTGATTTTTTTTTTGTTACGACTAATTATGACTTCCCCCTTTATCATCTTGGTGATTCTTCAAATCCAGTCTACCATATCCGACATTGCATGTGAGAGAGAGAGAGAGGGAGAGAGAGAGAGAGAGAGAGAGAGAGGAGGGAATGAGATGGGGAGTGGTCAAAAGAGAAAAAGGACATGACTAACATTACAGTGGGATTACACTTTTTGAGGGGATTCGAACCGGTGGTAGAATAAGATCGACTAATTATGACTTCCCCCTTTATCATCTTGGTGATTCTTCAAATCCAGTCTACCATATCCGACATTGCATGTGAGAGAGAGAGAGAGAGAGGGAGAGAGAGAGAGAGAGAAAGAGAGAGAGAGAGAGAGAGAGAGAGAGAGAGAAGGAGGGAATGAGATGGGGAGTGATCAAAAGAGAAAAAGGACATGACTAACATTACAGTGGGATTACACTTTTTGAGGGGATTCGAACCGGTGGTAGAATAAGATCAAAGAGCAGATTAGGGTAATTTTTGTTCAAGAGTTAATCATAAGATTATTTAAGAACCAATGTGACTGGGTCAGATTCTCAAAAGCCATGACGGGATGCACAGAATGTGCATTCTTTGTTAGCTGTCTAGGTGTATGCAAGTGGTAAGCATTATATATGCGGTGTGGGGATATAGAATGCGAGTCCTTTTTATACTGTATTGCCTCTAGCCTCATGTACACCCGAACTCCTTGATGGGTCAGACAGAACTAAGTCTACCTCTTGACCTAAATGAGTTGTTTTGTGGCTTTCCAATAACTCCTAATAAGTCATGTCTTTATTGTTTGTCAAAAGTCTCTATAGAGTCGGACTTACTTGATGATACTCTGCCTCTTTATTGACACTTGGTTAACAGAAAGCAAGTTGCAATAATCAATGTACAAGCTCTTACATGGCATGTACTTTGACTATCTGATTTAATGTATGATAATACATGCACTGTTGAATGTAATACTCTGTAGCTGGTTACATTATGGATAAAATGGCATGTCCTATTCATAAAATGTATATATATATGACATACATGTATGTAGAATACTCATTCATTGCACTTCACATATATGCATGCAACCACAAACTTTCCATGAGCCCTAGAGAGGCCAAATAAATAAAAATACATAATAAAAATTTATGGAAGTTTGTTATCATTTCCCCTTGTGGTTTGTAAAATGTTTCACTGTCTTAAGCACTCAGACACCCATAGAGCACTCAGACACCTGTATTATGAAATTAATGGGATAACCTACTTTTTTTTTCTTTCATTTGAACATGTTTCACTGTATCCATGGAACTGAACATACACAGATTTTACATTTGGACTAAAAAAGTATTTTGAAATAACATTATTAATAAATATTATTATAATACCTGCTTAATTTCCAAATTCATTTATATATATTACATTATTGGAATATTATTATGAAAGGTTTTTGGAATAAGTGAGTTAACATGTACATGTATAGCAGTAATTTTCATGGAGAACAAACTAAGAGCATCACTGCTGTTGACACTCTTGACTTCTGTCAGATTACAGAGTCAAAATAGTCTGTAAACTCCATACTCTGTGTAGCCTCAAAATCAAGTACTCAAGTACTCATTTATTAAGTATGTATTTCTCATGCACGCATTAATTTTTATTCTATCATTTCATCAGAGCTGCCAACCTCCAAAACTGGATTTTCATATTCCAGGCATCAAAAATTCATATTCTGACCCTGATTTTCATACTCACATCGGTGCAGAAAAATAATATTGCAAAATTTAAATGAGTGTCTCCTTATTTGACTGTTTAGTCATTCTTTTAGGCTTGTAGATAGCTACTGTTTCCGTATCACACTAAGAAGCTTTTCTTCAGCATTAAAAACTGAGGTAGTCTAATGGGAGTCACTCACTGTGGTAAAATAATATACTTGACTATCAACAGCTCTTTCCAAATCCTTTTCATATTCCTGAAATCTAAGTGCTATTTTGATCAAGTGAATTCTTCCTTTTAACTAAAAAAAAATTCCCCCTTCTCCAAAATTAAACAAAAAACAACTGATAAGATACGTAAGATTCTGCCAATAATAACACAAGAAAGCCCTCATTTTGTAAGACAAGTTTATACAAAAGAAACTTGTTCACCACATAATTGCTGCTAAGCTTGAAATTCCAGACCATCAGAAGACAGACTGTAGCATTTTACTATGCCCACTAGGAAAATAAATCATTTATATCCTGCTAAAATTTTGCCATATATGTTACCAGAGACTTTGAAATGCTAATAGCAGTAATTGTACCCAAGTGTAAAATGCTCATATTTATATCTTAAATTGCTCTCAGCCTCAGATTTAAGCATGTCATCTGCTGGTAGAGCAGGAAAGAGAAATCCATCTAGTCTAGAGCTAGCCCTAAACTTTTCAAATTGGGGCTTTGAAAGCCAGCTCTGTCAGGCCTACTAGATCTAGTCTAGTAGTACAGTAAAGGTCATTAACCTTGGCCCTGAAGCCAACACTATTATAGTAGTACACTATACTCATCCCAAATGTAGGTCATCTAATGCCCTGAGGGCCTACAGTATACACTAACAGACCAAATGTGTAGGCACTGGGTATGGCACAATGCATACGCATGACGGGATTCATTCGGCATCAAAGTAAAGCCTCAAACGCCGCAAGGTTGAACGATATAGCATAAAGCCTCCTGTGGCTGGTAACCATGGCTGGTATCTTTGTAAGAGAATTCTAGTTTCAACTAAACTTCTTGAGGATCTAGCAATTTTGATATGCGGCCGGGATATAGGCCTAACATACACGCCAAACGGTGCCGGCGAAAGCGAAACTAAAAAATGCGCGTCAGCATCGATATTGCTGTGTACTCTACCGCAAAACGGAATGCCAGTAGGCTTGTATACTGCACTGTACTCTACGATTTTCAATCGTTTGTTGTGAGACTCGAGTACTTGTACTCATGACTAAAACAGCCCATTTTGATGATTTTCAGTACAAGAAAGCTCTTTAAGCGCCCGACTTCGTTGCGGAAGGCATTCACAGTATTCTTTTTCATACTGACAGTCGATTTTCGTATTTTTAGGAGTACGATTCGTATTTTCGTACAAAGGTCAGATTTTCGTATGAAATACGAAAATTTCGTACTGGTTGGCAGCTCTGTTTCATTATTCAAATGAACCTCAAAACGAAGTGTATAAAAAAGGCCACTGGCCAAAATTCTAGCGCCCAAGAATGAAGTCTGCTGTTTTTCGCTTTTTTAAGTTTTTTAATCTGCAATTTCCCTTGCGCCAAGGCAGACCTCGTATTGAGATTCTACTGTATCTTTATGACCACTGACCACATTATTACTGTCATGGTCAGCTTGTTTTTGCATTTTTGTTAACACATTCCAACTTAATGCACCTCAACATGCCCATCCCATCTCATGCCAAATAGCCTAAAACTGTCCTAACAATTTGGCTGTTGTTGTTTATCAGCTTCTGGCAATCCATCTTGCAAGACACAGAACATTGTGATTGCAAGAAAAACCAATTTTAAACAAATCCTGCATAGCGGTTTTTTTTTTTAAATGATCTGACTTTTTGCAAATCTAACTTTTACCAGCTCTGCGTGATGGTTTTCTCATGTGAGTACGTAGGCAGAAATCTAGAGTAATCCACAATGATGTTACCTGTCTGCCAAATTGGCAAACCTGCCTCAGACGGAAAGAAAAACGTGTCACAATCAATAGTGTCCATATAATCAGGGAGAGTCACTCAAAACAACGGTGCCTGAGTTTCACTTATGGATTATTGCTCCCAGTATATAAAAATTACTAGTAATGAGCCCTTCAGGAAAAAAAGAAAAATTCAATTGGAACTTTCTTTTCCATGGGAAGTAATCTTCATGAATTAAGCTCAACTTGCAAATTCATGAAATATGGATCTTCACGAAAATGTAAACAATTCTTCTTTCCTGATGAAAAATTTTATTCATTAATTTTTATAACAACTGAGCAAAAACATCTACAGTTGCTTAGGCATTCAGGATTAGGCAGGAAAGGATTAAATAGATTCACCAATACACCAAGTACTGTGTTAAGTGCTCATCGATCATACTCTCTCAGAAAATTGTGGACAAGGATAATGTTGACAGGGGCACAGAATATATACAAAAATGTTCATAACAAATCACAACTCCAGCACATATTTTCTTTTTTTAACAAATGCAGATTTTAATTTAAAATGTTCATGGTAAAATAAAGCCATTATAAAAAGGCAACATAAAAAAATAAATAATGACTGGTTGGTAAAAAAGTACTGTTCACAATTACTGCAAACACATGTGTATAAATTTCAATAATAAGGAGATGCAGTAAATCCAAAATGTATCATCAGTGTTGATGTACAAGATCTTCAAAAATTATGTCAAATGAAAATTTTGGTCTTTCTTTCCAAAATATTGGGCCAATTCTTAAAACAGCATAAGAATTTCCATATGAGCTCAAAAACAACAGAATTTCCATATGAGCTCAAAAACAACAGAATTTCCAAGAATTTTAAGTAAAATTATGTCTCACCGTGCTACTAAAGTGGATGTATTCAATACCATGCTTCTCTAAATGTCAATTTTGTGGAATTTGATGTTATGCATTGACATGAAAGACACTTATGCAAAAAAAAACAACAAAAAAAACTGTTTTAGAAGGTGGCTGCTGCAGTAAGTACTGGCCATGCCATGCAAGAATAAGTCAGCAGTACTGGATTAGTGAAAGTCTATAAATAATTATGAAATACTGTCTAATTAACTATCATGACACTGGCAAATAAACTTTTGAGATTTTCGTTTGATTTTTCACAAGGCAAGGATATATGAATCACCGAATAATTGTTAGGGCTGCATGAAAAAAAAATGCTCTTTTTTCCCGAACAAGGCTTCTGCTATTGGAATGTTCAAATAACACAAAAGAACAAATTTTAATAGAGGAAAATAAAACAGGATTTCTACAATAGTCACAATCACAGTAAATGTCCAAACTAATAAACCATTTAATTGAAGTTTTGAATAATCAAAAACCAATCATTTTAGTTTAATAAATAACTTTCAATAATCATATTTTCAGTTCCAGTCCTAAGCCCCTCCACAGAAGAACCTCGCCTACAAAATAAGTAACCATTTACCACTTTACCTTTCCCATGCATTTATCACAATAAGTCATAAAATGTCAATAATTTTGAAATGCGGTTCTGTGTGAAATGAAATCTCAATCTTCCTTAATTGAAGATGAAGACTGAATGGGCCATTAGAGCATATAATCAACCATGAGAAATACAGTGGAGCACGGATAATGCGTACACCTTGGCATTGACCACAAGTGTATCTATTAACAGAAATATGTACTGACCATACATGTAACCCTAGAGAAGAAAAATGGGGACCATAAATACTGTACTTAGTATCTGTATTTACGTCTCAAACATGTCCATATTAAGTGTGTTCCACTGTACAAAAAAATTTTAATTTTAAAAAAAAGTCACCCCCCTCTCCTACAAAACATTTGCTATGACTAGTTAATTACAGATTTGAGAAAACCGCACTTCAATCTGCTTCAATCAATGTTTAAATAATTTAAGCATAATTTGCCTGACACTTCAGTGCCAATATGGGAGGGGGTGTTTGTGCATTTAAACCCAAACTGCTTGCATGTCCATGATTCAATACATCGAGAACTGAAAGCAACAAGTGGACACTTTGACTAGTTTTGAGAAAACTGAATATCAAGGATTTGAATATGAATATAAACCCTATTTATATCTCAAATATATATTTATTGAATTTTTTTTTTTGAGGTTACCATGCTTGATACTCAGTCAGAGAGTGAAAGCGATTAAGTGCTTAAATAGAGGGTTCAATTTTGACAAAAAAGTGGAGATTTCCACTTCTCCAATCTTTGTGCAGGTAATAAAATTCAAAACTGACTTGTTTGAAATTTTGCAACATGAAGAATCTGGTATCCTCATATTGAAGCAGTGTGCACTCTTCAAAACAAATTATTATGAGAAAAAAATCACAGTCTATGGGGCTAAATGATTCATGATTATCTACAATCATGAAAATCAAAGTAAGCAATGCCAAGATAAGGGGACTAGACAATAAGAGATACATGTATGTCCTGACCCTTTCATCCAAACAGCACTTGAACATATAGGTATTTTCACAAAGAAGCCTTCCTGTGTCATAACCACTGTATCCTAATATTTTATTCCATGTAATGAGCTATTCCTACCTCTACAATGGTGCAATGTAGTCATAAATGTGCTGAGGTGTTGTAAAACTCCAACTCAAAACCTACATACAAGTTAACCAACTTAAGTCATCTAGGGATATCACAACACTTGAAAAACATTATGTAGCAAAAGGATTACAGTGAAACTCGAATATAACAAGCACAGATAAAACGAAGTCTCGGATGTACCGAGCAAAATGAAAATCCCCGTTTTTTTTCCTTCTTTGTAATAGTAAACTTGCCTTTCATATAACGAGCACAAAATCCGCTAAACCCGGCCCTAACGAGGTAACTGACCCGCAATTAAGCCCTCGCAACCCTTTCGTCCGCAATAAAACTTTCAGCGGCGAGGAACTCGAAAGTTTAGGCCACGTAACAATTGTCAACAATAGGCAAGTCTCGCTGTCTTACTTATGTAATTTACCGGTAGGATTACCGGTACAAACTACTGTAATTGCGCAGTACGCCAAGAAGCGGGGTAGGGAAGGATGCGGTAGAGATGTGACCATGCGACGGGAGGAAGATGGGATTGATATGCTCGGCTAATGATTGGCCAAGCCTGTTGTTTAGATCAGTCATTGCGCTAGGCAATTTTGATTTCAATCATAACAATCGCAGAAATGGTGATTACGATCGGTCAGTCATTCGTTTCTCGACTCTCAACATTTGCATTGCTTTGTTTACGTACACGACATACAATAATGAGTTAATGGATGATGTGTGTTGTCCTGCTTATGTTTAAATAAGTCTCCGGTAATAAAATGAATGAAGATTCATACATGTAATACAATGTACTGTATGTTACATGACGATAACATTTTTTTCTCTTCAGGAAAAACTTCACTTTATTTTTTGAGTAATTCATCTGCTTTATAGAGTTTAACAATTTATGCATAAATATACAATGCAATGCTGTATTAGTCTGAGTTTGAAATAAACAACTTCTACCTCACCCCCCCCCCCCCCCCCCCC
>JAWQUT010000332.1:550272-576480 GCA_033807755.1 Ellobium chinense
AAAAAAAAAAAAAAACAAAAACGGTACAACCACATCGCATCGGCTGGCGGTGTTGTTACGCCGACGTCTCGAATCAAGGGAAGCAACCATATTACAGTATTTTGAAGTGCATAGTTAAGTACCCTGTTAAGTAAAGGGTCTCCACATAGACTTACAGGGCTAGACTGGGGTCTCCCTGACACTACTGACAGTTTTTACATGATTTTCAGTGGACCATGCTTGCAACGAGCCATTGGTTCTAACGAGCACCGACGGTCGGTCCCGACGACCTCGTTATATCCGAGTTTCACTGTACTGAGCTGTAAGACACCTGCAATTGCTCCAAGATCAAAAATGGATAATTTCTTATGTTCTTAACTGCCTCATGAAATTTCACATTCACTGTGTTTCAATGACTTCTGTGTATCAGCGACAGGACAGTTGTTATTTAACTGTTGTGACATTTTGCAGATCATTGCAAGACAAAATACAGTAAAAAAAAAAAAAAAATCCTGCTTAATCTAAATTCCGGGGTTGGCTCCAGCTGCTTTGAACAGGGCCACTTGCTTTCTCAGTGTTTCGATTTCGAGTTGCCTTCGCTGTAAAACAGACATAACAAGAGTTAATAAGGACCAAAACTAACATACCACATTCCCACTAATAATAGCACCTATACTTGATGTGCCCATTAAATTTTTATTTAAAACCATAAAACAAAAATAATAAAGTGCCTGATCAATACCCTGACTTACCCCTGATCATTTCCACCCATATATTAACCCTTATAGCATTACAGCTGGATTTAGCTGCTGTAACTCCAGTCTACGCCTGATTGTAAAGATGAACTTCTCTTGCCAGTCCTGGCTAACCCTGATAAGTGATATGATGGACTAGACTATCTGTTATCAGAGCAAACAGTTGACAAGAAACATATGAAGCATCAAACACGGCACAGAGCAACGTGGCCCGATGGTTGCGGTGTTGGACCCAAGATCTAAAGTTTATGAGTTTGATTCCCAACCATGTTACTGTTGTAGGTGCCTTAGGAAAACAGTTCATTCACATATTCCTCAGTCCACCCATCTGTTAAATGGTACCTGATCATAGGCAGTGAAAGATATTATCAGAATGCTAGTGATCAGCTCCTGTAAATGGTAGTGACACGGTATACTCCCCAGGGAGCTGAGAAAGTCTTTGAGTGACCTAGCCTGTTAGGATAATACAGTAATAGTGTAAAGTCACATGAGTGGGCATCAGCCTGGATATCGTCAGTCAGCTGATCAATTCACAAATTCCACTCTCTAACCCATGTGGAATTTACAATTTGATTGGCCGACGGACGATATGGGACCTCTAAACCGCATTATTATTATCATTTTTATTATTATATTGTAATGTCACTGTCAGGTGCTCTGGCTGAGGGGGATGCTTAGTATTATGACAGCCAAGATTAAAGAAGCTGACAGATTCATCTTAATCTCTATAAGATATTGACCCAGCATTAATGCAAACAGAGAAATGAAAATACTGCTTAGGGATAACCCACCCGTTCCTCTGAAAGAAACAGCTGGTGACCCAGCATGTCAATGGCAGAAGGTCTTATAGCAGGGTTGGGATGAATCAGATCCTCCACAATGGTAGCCTGCAACAAAAATCAGTCATTACTTGACATACTTACATGGGTAAATCTTTTCTTTTTTTTTTTTTTAATCACCACTTCAAACTGATCAATGTAATATTTTGGAAGTCTGTTAATATTTTTGCATCATGCCACAAACCTAGGGATTGCTATGTATTTTACAACTGATACACAGCATGTGACTTGTGGCTATTCACACTGACCGTCCCTGTTAGAAGATTGGTTAAATTTTGTTTAACAACCATTTTCTGAACTGAGCTGGGAATGTACGCTCAAGTAAGAGTGTTAAATAGGAAACCAAGAGCCTTAACTAGCATGCTGTGAAATGGCGAAACCAAAATCTCAAGGTCCAGATAAAATCATACATGAGAACAGTGTACTGAATTAAAAAGACTGCCTTCTTCAAAGATAGCAACATGGCAGAAGAAAGACAGTGTGCGCTTCACGTATCCTAAAAGAAAATCATTACAAGCAGATTTATGATGCATCAGTTCAATCTTTACTGGCAAAAATTAAAATGCACTGATTTAATTTTCTTTGATAACTTCAGCAATCTGTGCAATCAGGTGCACACTTATGATGCATCAACACAAATGTTTGCCGATAAAAAGTAAAGAGGTGTGTTTATGTTAAAAGCAGTGTTTTAAAGTGTGTTGACTTTGTGAGGCTGCATGACCGAATGGTTACGGCATTGGACTCAGGATCTAAAGGTTGTGTGTTCAATTCCTGACCATGGTCATATAGTAAGTGCCTTGGGAAAGTATTTTATTTGCATTCTGCTCTGTCCACCTGTCTGTAAAACGGATATCTGGCTATAGCCAGTGGAAGATATTGTCAGAATGCTAGTGATCAGCTGTAAATGGCAGTGGCACTGTATACTCCCCAGGGTGTTGAGAGAGTAATGGTGTGAAGTCATGTGGGCGAGCATCAGCATGGATATGAGACTTATAAACCGTATCAAATGAATTTTAACAGCCTCTGGGTACAAATACATTTCTAATCATAAAAGTATAACTCTAATGACTGTTATCTACAACAAAAAAGAAAGACACAGGGGTAGTTTTCTTTGTAATCATAAAAGTGGTATTTTTAGTGGGTGTATCCATTCCAAGAATAATCCTTCAACCTTTGAGGTTTCAAGCTTCTCTGAAATCTTGCCTTCCCATGTCGTGATCTATACCTCGCACCAGGTTAACTTCACTAAACTGAAAGTGGTTGTTCCGGTGAACCTTGTTATCCCACAGTCTTTTCCCATCAAGTTAAAAGTATACCAAAACCATGGCCTTTCACAACATGTGATTGTGTGAGGATGAATCAATAAGTTCCTCATGCCTGGAAAGTTATACATTTTGACAAAATGAATACATCAGAATATTCCATAGTTTTTCTCTGCAAATGACAGGTTTCTAAATGGAGTTGGGGTGGGTATTTTTAGAAACTTGGGTACATTACTTGTCTTCAGCAATAACTCTTCTATGTGGTATCTGTTGGGGGCCCTAAAAGCAATGAAAGTCAGATGGAGCCACAAAAGTCAACTAGACTTTATTGCATTCAACAAAAAGAACACTGGTGTGGAAAACTTTCTGCTGAAAACAAAAGAAGATACTCAATGTTCCCAAACAGTGCACCCCAGGCTAATTTAGAATACCATTATTTGCAGTATCATAATATACTGTAATAAGGGACACCGGAGAAGACTTATACATTCATTTGTCAATATTTGCATGATTTCTGGGTGAAACTACGAAGTTTTTGACCCACCCTTCAAAGTTCTCAGAAATCTGAATGCATTAAAATTAAATTGTCAAAGTAGAAGGTATGTAAGTCTACACTTACCAACTCAGGCCACTCCTTTCTGAATTCTTCACTACATTTATTTCGTTTTTTTAAATCGTCACATGCGTATGACTTTTCTGTAAGTGAACCCCACAAGTGATAGACCTCATACAGCATAATTCCTACACTGAAAAGGTCCGTCTGGAAAATAAGAAAGAAAAAAAAAAGCAGGATTAATTTGGTATAAATTATTATGCTTCACAACATTAAATTATTAATGAATTAAACCCCGGAATCTTCTCACGAAAGCCACAGAGGCAACAGGAATCTAATTTTAATAGGAAAGTTCTCAATCCCTTATTCCACCCTTTTTCTTGTACTGTACTAGCACAGAGGTGTCCCAGTGCTGCCTGGGAATGGGCAAAGGAAGGGGACAATCAAACTCATGTTACATCTACACACTTACACACTACCCTGATCTTTGTGAGCAGACCTATCAAGAAATTTGGTCTTATAATGCCATCCTGGCAACCCTTGTCTGCAAACTTCACAGATTTATCTGGACAGTAGGTGACGTGTGCGCAGTGAGCTGCAATAATAATAAAAAAATGGGATGCACTGGTGGGATGGTTTTCTTGTGTTACGAAATAAACCAATTTTAAAAACTTATGTAGAAGTCAGCTGGAGTAATGAAGCCTTGAAGAGGACTGCCTCTGGAGTGAAAGGAACTTGCATACAAAATTTCATGCAATTCTGAGCAGAAATAGCCAAATTGCTGGTTCGAAAATCAAGTGAGTTTTTTTTAATAATAGATAATAAGAAAACCCATAAGGTAACAAGACTTCAATCGAAGCTGCCATTTAGTAGGAAAGTATTGAATTTCGGGTGATGAAACATACTCTTGACATTTTCTATGTAAAATTTGACATTTCCTGCATAAAATTCTTCTACTGTTAGAACCAGAAAAGACGGTCTCAATGGAGAGTGGTTGCGGAATTAAGTTATAGCTCATACACTTCTTAAAACAGTGGAAGTCACACAATAATGGTGGATTGTTTCTTCATTTAGAAAAGTTGGCTCGGCTCAATCTTTTTTCAGCAAGGATTGTAAAAATCAACTAAAGCTCGATCTGTTCAGGCATGCGCTTTTTCAGTTCATGATGAAAAGTAAGTCCATAGTAAAGGTTGGTAATACAGTTAACAATACTATGTTAACAATCTGTTCACACAATGTCACACAATTATGACTAGTGGCACTGTTTCCTTACCTTTCCTTGAAGGTCATTTTGTTGGGAGTTTTTTTTTTTTTTTTCTCACTTTATGTATTATCCTTCTTTTATTCAGAAGAACACACGAAGCAATTAAATATTCGCCATAAAGTAATAAGAAGCATTATATTAATGATAACTTTGACAACCATAAGTTAAGATAGTACTGAAAATTGACTGACATTAAGTGAAGGCTTTCCAGTTTCTGTGTAATTGAATTGCATCTGGACTGGTGATTGCTCACACACACTCAGACAGAGACAGACAGTGGCTCACGAATCAGAGCCCTATATCAACCAATTCACATCAATGGTACCACGCCACAATTTGTAGCATGCTCTGTCACTTATCCTTCCTTCTCGTATCCCTGTTTCTGCTCCAAACTCTTTTCCCTTCTTCCCTTTCCTACAATCTAGCATAAACAACCTCATTTAATTAGCATTACAGAAGTGGTGATACACAGAAGCCTGCGCCTACTTTGCAATGAATCTTTGACATGATTAACTTTTAGCTGAGCCAGATGTCAGTGTTTCATAACGATAGTACTGTAACTATATGACTCAATCCCAACGGGTTGAGTTGCTTAACTGAGCTGCAGGAAGAGATCAGCTCTGCCTGATGTTTTTACTAATGTATTACAAATTATAACAGAACACATTTAAAAAGACCACTCACGACACATACTGATAATAATGAAAAAGTTTTTTATTTGCACCAAATTTTTCTCTGAGAGCAACTGGTCAATGAAGACAGTAATGAAACTGGCATTAAAAATTAATGTTTTGCCTACGTCTATCCTTAACATTTGTGGCACGAGGTGCCTAGGGTCCAGCTTCCCCTGGCTGCATGACCCTTGTTATGGATAATGATTGATGCCAGCCAGCTGACAGTAGGCTACAAAATTCTACCGCCCTGCCCTCCACTAAGCAAAGGAGATGTGCATATATTCTATTGCCACATCCAAACGTAGCGAGCGGACGGTAGAATAAATTATATCACAGCATCATGAGGGTTATTATTTGTGTTCAAATGTATTGCAAGTGACAATCTATCAGTTGACTATCAGCTGACTAAATTTCTTATGAGGACTTTCCATTTGCTCATCACTGCAAGCTCTGAACTCACCTTTTCATTATAAACTGACCCATTTAACTGCTCTGGGGATACATAGGGTGGTGTTCCAAGACCAATGGTGTGTTTACCTGTGACAGAGACATTTCAGACCTGTAGTTTGTTATACCATGCATAGATCCGATATGTAAGGAATCGATTGTAAACTTTCTATGAGTGAGATTGCCAAGGTAAGCAGCAATACTAAGATCAGCCTTTTTGATAATGACATCAAGGGGACAGACAGACAGCAATGCGTTAGAGCGTATGACACCCTTCACTGTACAACAAATGAAACATCACAGAAGTTACAGAAAAAAGATGACACTAGAAATTCAAAACCTATTACCAGAAATAAACATATTAAAATTTCTAACATAGTCTACTATGTGTTTAAAAAAAAGTTTTACAAGTTTAATTGCTTAAGTACAGATAAGTACTTTTGTTTATTAGAGTTAAGGTTTTATGCTATTTCACACAATTACAGCTATATTGAACGGTATCTGTTGTAAAACTGGGTGGAATTTTCCTCTCAAATTTGCCTGGACAGCAGCCCACGGTGGTAACAGGCCGGATCACTTAGTTACTTGCTTTTGCTTGCCCTGGGTGAGGGTCATGTAAGGGGTCAAGTTACCTACGCTCATCTGGCGAAGTGCGCGGTGATCTGGTTCTGCTACAGTGATAAGCATAGGTTGTAAAACTGTCTGTCTAGCTTACAGTAGGCATCAAGTCATAACATGTTTGATATTCATCGAAAGAGCTAATCATGCATGTAACAACCATATAACTTTTATGCAGAAATATTGAAACACTTTCAAACAGGGGCTGCCTGAAGAAGTGGTCATTGTGGAAACATTTTGGTGATAACGTGCACTTTTCAAATATTAGAAAAGTCTAACTTTGAAACCTTGCCATTCATGGGCAGCACAAAATTCACTGGCTGACCTTTCATACCTAGAATTATTAGCACCAGGCAATTTGGGGGGCAGCTGTAGGAGTCAATTTATTGTGCTGATAAGATGCTGACAGGGTGGTTGCAGTGAAACCCATTATCTGATAAGTGTCATTCACAGTGGAACTCCAGAGCAATACAGATATAACAATGATGCATCACTGTTCACATATTTACAAAGATGAAGATAATGTTTCGTGGTTGTCTTGTCCTGTCACAAGGTGAAAAATGCACAGGGAAACACACACACATACACATTTTGATGAAGTTGAAGTAAAGACTGTCAAGGATAAACAGTTTGGATTTCCTTAGACAGAAGCCTATGTGTGCCTGTACTTGGTCCTTTAGGTTTAATTTACTTGCTGCACAATGTCTCTTGATTGTGATATCGGATGGTGGACTCTAGAGTAACTTTCATTAAATGTATTGAACTTTTCTTTGGCTACTTATAACTTTGTCAACCGTGAATGAGGCTGTCAGCGTGATTACTCATTCATTAGATCCATGAAAGGTGTGGTAACATATTTGGGGCAGTGATTCCCTACAAGAGGCGGACAATGCTAAGGTTGGATCACAATGCCACATTGGCTCAGAAGTGTCCCCAGAGTTGCTTTAACTGGTCCTTTCCTGATATCTTAGGCCGTGATGGTTAGCTCCTCAAGTTTTCATGCTACTATTCTACTTTTTATTCAGAAATTCTGTCTCTTTTATAGTCTGCTGTGTGGGAAAAATAAGGCATCTGACAAGACGTTGCATGTGCTTTTCTCTTTCCTCTCTTCCAGTACCTGGATACGGCTATCACATAACCTTATCTTGTCACAGTATGTGATTTATTCTAAATTAAAATGCCACGTCAGATTTCAAGCCTTTACAAGAAAGCAAATTTCTTATTTTAAGTGCTTTTGTATGTTCTAGTGTGCTCGTCACCTAATCGACACTGTTTGTTTACATGGTTAATATTGTACTGGTATGAAAGTTCCACTGTTCAAAGTGCCTCTTTCTGATTTTGCAAAATATTTTTCTTTTCTTATTTCTGCAATCATCAAATTCATGCAGTTTTATTCTGATCTGACGCATGATATGATAACAGAAAATAATCTTACTGTTCCTTGTGGAACCTTGCTGACAGACGTAATATGTTGATAAATCAGAAACTCAGATTGCCTCATTGTAATCTTAACAACACCACCTACATAATTTTTTTATGCAACTGATGAGTCCATTCGAAACAATCTGTAAAGTGATAGTTGCCATAAATATTTTAAACACAAAAAGCATAAAATTTGTATCAAAATTATACAACTTTTCTAAAATCTCTTCAACAGTATATGGCTTAAGCAAGCAGAGGCGCCTTAGTGCTGAAGAGAGTGCAAATGCTAAACTTTCTTTTAATACCTTCCACGCTCAGGTTTCTGTGTGCAGTATATTGATAAGACAGCAATAAAACTGTTTCTTACTCACACGCACTCCAGATAGCACCAGACGCAACTCGGTCAGCTGCCTTTGTCAAGACTTGGCTAGCCAGTGATTAATTACCTTCGCCTCAGTGAACCTAAGTGATCTGCTCTTGTATAGGAAGCAAACTGTGAGCCGTTGATTACTTTTCTATGATTTTAAGACTGCCAAGAGATTTTTACACAGATGCCATCTGCACAAAGGACCCCCTCGTTTTCCATCCTTATCTAGGTAGACAAGATGTCAGTGGAACAAATTTGTAAAGTTTGGATGATCAAGATAATAAATGAGTGGTCTTACGTGAGGATATGTGGTAAAGCAATGGCATAAAGTTTTGTACAAATTTACCCTCTGTGATGGGCGCTGCATCCCTTAGAACTTCTTTACTGTGTTTCTGGACTAACTCTTTCACAAGTCCAAAATCAGCAATCTTCACTTGGAACTTGTTTCCATAGAACAGTATGTTTGAAGGCTGGTGAGGGAATAAGAAAGATGGACAATGAAAAACAAACAAAAAAAGGACTATGTCATAAATAAATCAGAGACAAGTTTAAAGGAAATACAGAATAAACACAAAAAAAAAAAAAAAGNATCCATATTTTCCAATATGGCGGCCAAACAATTGGCGTTTCCATAGCAACGGAGGGAGGAAATTGCGAAAAACCCCAGTTTATCTTCCTTCCTGGCCCTACGTCATCCATTTTTCACCCCAAAATGACAAAGTTCCCTTTATTAATGAAAATTACCTAGTTCTGCCGCACGTCCCCTTAAGTGCTTTTGTATATTCTAGTATGCTTGTCACCTAATCGACACTGTTTGTTTACATGGTTAATATTGTACTGTTATGAAAGTTCCACTGTTCAAAGTGAGAAAACCTGCCTCTTTCTGATTTTGCAAAGTATTTTTCTTTTCTTATTTCTGCAATCATCAAATTCATGCAGTTTTATTCTGATCTGACGCATGATATTATAACAGAAAATAATCTTACTGTTCCTTATGGAACCTTGCTGACAGACTTATACGTCAATAAATCAGAAACCCAGATTGCCTCATTGTAATCTTATCTACACCACCTACATCAATTTTTATGTAACCGATGAGTCCATTAGAAACAATCTCGAAAATGATAGTTGCCATCAACTTTTTAAACACAAAAAAACAAAATTTGTATCAAAATTATTAAACTTTTTTAAACTCTCCTCAACAGTATATGGCTTAAGCAAGTAGAGGCGCCTTAGTGCTGAAGAGAGTGCAAAAGCTAAACTTTCATTTAATACCTTCCACGCTCAGGTTTCTGTATGCAGTATATTAATATTGATAAGACAGCAATAAAATTGTTTCTTACTCACACGCGCTCCAGATAGCACTAGACACAACGCTCAGGTTTCTGTATGCAGTATAATAATATTGATAAGACAGCAATAAAACTGTTTCTTACTCACACGCGCTCCAGATAGCACTAGACGCAACGCTCAGGTTTCTGTATGCAGTATAATAATATTGATAAGACAGCAATAAAATTGTTTCTTACTCACACGCGCTCCAGATAGCACCAGACGCAACGCTCAGGTTTCTGTATGCAGTATAATAATATTGATAAGACAGCAATAAAACTGTTTCTTACTCACAGGCGCTCCAGATAGCACCAGATGCAACCCAGTCAGTTGCCTTTGTCAAGACTTGGCTAGCCAGTGATTAATTACCTTTGCCTGGGTGAACCTAAGTGATCCGCTCTTGTATCAGAAGCAAACAGTGAGCCGCTGATTACTTTTCTGTTTTTAAGACTGCCAAGAGATTTTTACACAGATGCCTTCTGCACAAAGGACCCCCTCATTTTCCAGCCTTATCTAAGTAGACAAGATGTCAGTTGAACAAATTTGTAAATTTTGGATGATCAAGATAATAAATGAGAGGCCTTACATGAGGATATGTGGAAAAGCAAAGGCATAAAGTTTTGTTCTGGAAAACAAACTTACCCTCTGTGATGGGCGCTGCATCCCTTAGAACTTCTTTACTGTGTTTCTGGACTAACTCTTTCACTAGTCCAAAATCAGCAATCTTGACTTGAAACTTGTTTCCATAGAACAGTATGTTTGAAGGCTGGCGAGGGAATAAGATGGACAATGAAAAACAAACAAAAACAGGACTATATCATAAATAAATCAGAGACAAGTTTAAAGGAAATACAGAATAAACACACACACAAAAAAAAAGTGTAGCTTTCTCAGAAAAAAAACAACCCACTGCAATTTTATGGGCCTATTATGTCCTGTCATGTAATTTTTAACATTTGCACATTAAAAACACAGTGCTTGAAAACTGACACAGCATTTCAAACAGAATAGCAATTAATGTGATGAAATTGTTGGCTATTGTTTATTATGGCCTTTTCAATGCTGCTCCTGTGAATACTAATTGCTTTAAATGGGACTTTGAAATAAATCAGCACAATATAATTCTGTGTATTATGTTTAAGGTAAAACAAACAATGTGCCATTAAGGACAACAAAGTTATATTTTATCTTAACTTATACATCTCAAGTGCTTGTCACTTGTCTCTAACCACCAAAGGCAGAGTGCAAAATAAATGATAATGCAATGATAGCTGCAATTTTTTGATAATTCTCGTATAAGCTTTGGAAAATACATACCTTTAAGTCCCTGTGCATCAGTTGTTTAGAATGTATGAAGGTTAAAGCGTCAAATATTTGACGGAATACTTCATTATTTATGGAGCTCATGCCCTCATCCACTGTGAAGGGGAAAAAAATCCAGGGTGAATAACTGTCTAATATATTAGACCCTGGCTAGCACTCCAGTGTTTATGAGAAAAGAAAAGCCAGATCTTAGCCGAAGTGGAATCTTAGCCAGGAATCGATGAAAGATAAGTAGAGAAATTAAAAATGCGTCAAATTCAAATGTGTCTTGGGTATCACTAGAACACCTTCAACTGATCAATTTTAGTTTTGTTAAAATCTCTGACATCACCATGGTTACTGTTTCAGCTACACATATCGATGATCAAAGAGCATGCCATCACTGGAAAAGGCCATGTTTTGCTTGAGGTAGTGACTTTCCTAAGCTTTATTACAGTATGGTACATTTGTATAAATGAGATGTGACAGGAAAAATAGCAATTAGACCCATATTTTGTAGATGGAATGAGCAATCCTACTGGAAAAGAAAGGAAGAATTCATCACAGCTAGAGAGACAGAGATCTTGGAAAGGGGGGTGCTTAGATTTTTCTCAAATTCGTTTCAGGTTTGATACAGAAAATAAGGAGATCGGCATGTGTTAAATTAAATTTTGGGGGGAGATTTTGACATTTTTTGAGGTGAACCACACGATCACATTGTTCTATCACAGGATGCTGGTGTTCAATGACTATTAATGGCTTCAGGAAATATGATGACATAAAATTTCAGAATCTGAAACTGCACTGTGATATCAATCTAATAAGATCATTGGAAATGACATCTTTCATATCACCCTGGAAACGTAGCTCTTACCATACAGTCTGCCTGGAAGATTCACATTCCTATCTTTAAGCCACTGATCCAGGGATAACGTGCACAGTTCCATTTGGATGTACAGTGTTAAAGCAACCTGAAACAACAGCCACACTGAAAGTGAATATTTGGACATAATCAAACTTCTTCCTTCTAAAACATTAAGCATAATTATTGTCCATGTCATCAGACAAACTTGCATTCCATAGGACTTGGAGAGAAGTTTACAATGCTATTCAGCAGATTTCATGTTAGAAACACCTATGAGGTAAGCACACAGGTATACTGGCTAGAGTGCAATACTATGAAAAGCCCAAGAACACGACATCAGTGTGAGCACCAACTGCACAAATCATATTTGTTCCTCACAATCAATAATGGAGAAAAACAGCACATTTTTTGCATTCCTTACAAAGAGAATGAAAGACTGAATAAATAATAAACATGCACAGGCAATTCAAGCACAACAAAAAATAGGACTTACACGATCTTCAACGTGTGAATTTCCATCTTCTTCTTCTTCTTCTTCCAAGCTCAAGTTGGATGAATTATTTGCATCAGCTTGTTGCTCTTCAGCCTGAGAAAAAACAAATTATGAAATGAATAAATGTGTAGTAATAATATTCAAATCTGACATCCAGGCACTGCCCACTCATGTGTCTTCACATGACTAATATCCCAGTAGGTCACATCAAGGACATTCTCAATTCCTGGAGGAGTATAAAGTGCTACTGCCATTTACAGGTGCTGATCACTAGCATTCTCACAATTTCTTTCACTGCTTGTGGCCAGGTACCCATTTTACAGATGGGTTTTGCAGATGAATCACAATACTGCCATGAATTGACATACATGTCAAATGTGCTATGCCTAGAATACTAACAGCATCAGATGAATAATACTCAAGTCATGGACAAGTACCTTAAACGTGGACACGCACATCGAAAATAATTTTGCTTGCCAGTACTTTTTCTTTCTAAAAATTATGTATGGTGCATACCGAGACAATTTGGTGACACAAAAGCATCCTTCTGTTACCTCATGTGTGTGCAATATGATGCAATAAAAAGAACTGGGGTGACTGGGATTTGCCTAGAATTTTCCCCCCTTCTCCAAACACCAGTGGCTTGTGGCAAAAATGATGACACCACTGATGTGCCAGCAACTAAGACACTTCTATCTGACAATGTATTATTCAGCTTCCAATTAAGGTTTTGGTCATCCACATTCAAAAGTAATGTTTGACTGTGTGAGTCAGGTAAAGTATTCCGCATTTTTATTGCCTCAGCATAATTTTGTTTGATACTGCTGCCGTTTACAGTGGAATTACAAGATTCATACCAACGTGTTATCACCTGTCCGCAGTGGACTGGCTTTGCTGACTGGCCTTGCATGCAGAACATATCTGATATAACCTTATGGCTGCCACGCGTGCAGCGGATGTAAGAATTCGGACTCTGCAGAGCATAACCCTGTGGGCTGTCTGGGGCAGGCAAGAGGCGTTATATCAAGTTGACAGACACTTGAAAGACTGTTTCATTGGAATAACAGAGTATCGTATGATTTAACTTGGTCTGTGGGACGATGCAACTTTTATTTAACAATCAAATATAAAAGTTGGAGAACTGGAGGAGAAATAGGTTGCCCTTGACTATTCTCTTATAAGCTTCATTTGATAGTGTTGTATCTTTGCAAAAACCATTCAGCTCTATTTCATGACTAGTATTTACTCCTATTTACGTGGGTCTTGGCCTCTGTCTCTCTTTCTCTTGCCATATATGTGGGCACATTATTTTGCTAAACTCAACAGACAAGGAATAGGTGAATACAAATTGTAATAATAGTGTAATAATAGTGTTAAGTCGCATGAGCAGGGATTAGTATGAATACAAGACTTATAAACCAAATTACTAATATCATTATCATAAATGTTAGCTTTCCCACTTGCTATGATGCTCAAAGGTCTTAATCAGATATATTTTTTTAAGTTCCAACTTTATTCTTCTATAATCTCTACGTGACTTCTCACATAACTAAAAATAAATCCAGAACACAGTGTGCTCCAACTCTGGCATCCTTGCTTCTTAATATTAATCCTCAGTAGTGGTTGTGCTCCTTCATGATGGGATGTGTAGCACAGTGTGTGATAGGATGTGTAGCAATGTGTGTGATGGGATGTGCAGCACAGTGTGTGATAGGATGTGTAGCGCAGTGCAGTGTGATGAGATGTGTAGCGCAGTGTGTGATGGGATGTGTAGCGCAGTGTGATGTGATGTGTAGCGCGGTGTGTGATGGGATGTGTAGCGCGGTGTGTGAGATGGGATATGTAGCACAATGTGTAATGGGATGTGTGGCACAGTGTGTAATGCAACGACTTGTGTAACGCATGATATTTTCTGATACAACCACTGATCATTAGCATGTGGTGAGTCCCAGCTCTTGTGAACCAATCAGATGCAACCAGGCACTCCAAACTTTTAATCAAAATGGTGAAATGGCGGAACAAAGTCAAAGAGAAGACAGTGACATAAACATTGTACACTTATAAATCATATCTTGCATCTTCACTGAGCACATACCGACACTAAAAACCTTTTCTATCCAATTTCATACAGACTAATAGTTCTGACCAAATTTTACATACTGCAGTTTTGGAATTTACTGCATTGAAAATAAGGTGCTACACAACCAGTCCATTCTTACAGTACAGATCAGGCAGTCACCACTGTATCGATATGCTTTCAGTTATAAAGAGAATGTCTCAATAGCTGTTAAATGTGCTCCTGAATTTATTTCTTTTGGAAACAACTGACAGGACTAAAGAAAGCCTTAAAGAAAAATGCCCCTCTCCATCCTTTTCGACTTTCTGACGATGACAGATGTGCTTTCAGGATAATGACCTTGAAAGGTTATTTTATAAACTGATGATTCCATTTTACCTCATCATTTTTATCAACAAGCTTCACTGCCATGTTGAACTTGCGCCTTACTCCCACCAAACTGAAGTCGTCTGCTTCAGAATGAAGTCTGGCATCTCTCCTTGCATCATAACTTGATTCTTCACTATGACACAAAAAGGCATAATTTACAAATGACTTTCTTATACTCGGCACAGTAAAATGAAACTGAATTGTAAAAAAGTGGTTTAAAGACAGTTAAGACGAAATCCACGTAAGAGTGACTGGATATGTTAGACCAACCAAATAAAGACTACAGTACTCAATTTCATAATAAATTTGATCATTCAAATCTTACCAGCCCACATTAACAAGTGGCTATTGTCTGCAAAGCTGCAAATTTAAAAAATGTATATGCTATGTTAAGTCATAGCTGAGAAATTGAACATATCATTGGTCTTTCCATAAGACTGGCCAGGCAGACTACATCATAGGCCGATCCTATGCGAAGATCGATTATATCAACAACAGCTCTTCGGAGACTATATCACTGGTCCCAACACACCACTTTTTGACATGTGTTCTTAATTTTTTGCTGTGACAAAATGTGAAGCACACTGACAGTCTACTACTGTGAATAAAATATTATTCTAGTTTCTTTCTAACCCTTGGCACTGTTGAGAAAAGCAAATGACAAATAGAATTTCATTAAAATCTATAGTGGGGGGTGACAGAATAGATCTCCTCTTTAAATATTCTCACAGACTTACCTGCTACCTTGAGACTGAGAACTTAGGCTTCCTTGTGAGGATGGCTGAGCTGAAAAAGAATGGAAGAAAGTTTATCAAAGACTACATTGCCCATTCCCAGGCATTCAGCAATCAAATTTGCAGTAAATCAGAAGACATTTCATTGATGTTAACATACAGAGTCATATTCCACATAAACAGTCTGGAAAAACAAATAAAACAGGATTGCATGCAACCTTTTCATTAGCTTGAAGAAATTCTTCACACAGAATAAGCGTAAGAGTAGGCATGCTCCTTCACGAGTAGTGAATTATCATGGAGGGCACAACCCATTGCTTATTCAGTACATTATATAACGCAGTTCTTTTCTGCTGTGGGTGGTGATATTATAAAATCATTATCTCAGACAACATGGACAGTTATTACTTGAACACTGGATCCACACACGCATAATATATGGGACACATAATTATTAATACATATAACTAGAAGCTTTTATTTTTCTAAATTTTAAACTCATTACATCCATTTGAGAGACAGACTTTTCCTTTAATGCTGTATATCGAGGTGCCTGCGCAAAGGCCATATCTCCCTTATATAAGTCATATAACGATACAGTGTTTGTGCAGGCATCCCTGGATATGTTTATCTTGAAATACAAATGTTGGATCCAGCTCTGTAACGATATTAATATGTCTAAAATATGTATTTAGAATCTGGTGGTGAAGTAACAACTGCAATCTGAAATACAGTTCTTCTAAGATCACTACACACAGCACTACCAACAAAAAAAATGCACTGCTTAGCACTATCTTGAGTAATTTTGCAAGCATGATGCGCTAATTATGAAAGGGTAGTGTGCCCCATAGTAATGCACTATACTCTACAAGGAATAGGCCATGCCTTCCCTTAAATATTCTAGCTTGAATATAGGAGTTTGGACACTCATATCAAAAGCAGGCCTAAAATTTTGAACAAAATAATATCAAAATTTGCATTTTACCTAATTTATGGACAGACAACTTCTAGTAGAACAGAACTTGAGTGTCACAAACTATTACTGTAATCTATTCCATGTTCCAGTTCCCGACCCCATGGTCATGGTAAAATTCAGTCTATACTCTACTTGTATATTGTATTTCTGACTGTTATGATAAGTGACAATGACAGAGATGAAAGACTCCCATACAATACCACCACTGTCCTTGTTTGCTATCATACAAGACCTGATTGACACTGACATGACATGAAATAATAAAAGTGACTTTCCTGATGAGAGACCAAAACAAAAAAAATATACTCACGTGAGTTGCATCCACTGTATTCTTGCCACACTGTATGGTAGCCCACAATGTTAGGATGCTCATTCAGCTGAGCTAAGGCCTTCACCTCCCGCAAATGCTAGTTTAATCAGTTGATGGGGTGGAAGATAGAATTCACTTTACTTACATGCAGATGTGAAGACATTAAACTAACACTAGGAACTATGCTCTTTGGGTCAACACTAGCATAACATTGTCATTCCGAGAGTTTTACACAAAAAATATGATTTAAGTTCATGACATGACATACTCAGTGTATGTTATAATATATAATGTATAATTGTCTGAGCATGGAAAAGGAATACTCACATTACACCTAAACCTGCTAAGAACCCTTTACAAGACTACTCACCAACATTAGAAGACGACAAGTGATAAAGTGCCTGCTCATTCTTATCATCAATCATTACATTAATTCCAGATTGTAAACCTTAATTGGTAATGATACTTTAGTAAGGCATACATTGCATTAGGATCTGCATTTGGTCCCAGTCTAAGTTTTTGCTCATTTTTGCAGTTTCCTAAAAGATGAAATTTGCATCAATCCTCATCTTGCAGTGAAAGTACCATTGATTTAAATCAGTCTAAGATGCCAAATAAGGCTCTGATTATTTCACTGTGTTAAGAGAGTGCCAAATGATTTTGTGTTGAAGGACTGCTTATCAAGTGGATGAGTTGAGCAGAGAAAAAGTTTAAAACCGTATAATACTACAATGACTAGATTCAACATTATCCAAGGCTTTTGATGTAGAAATGAGCTAATAGATTTGCAAACTAAGCTTGAATGCTTCATGCAGAAAGATATTATTCTTATGCAAAAGCCTGACATGTAGCGAACATCTCTTCACAGTTTGTGTTGACAGTTGGGTATTATTAGATCTGCTTGGCAGATCTGCAGGGAAATGAAAACATTGTTTGTTCAAATAAAAGTTTGATGAACTTTATATTAATTTCATCTTTAACAATCCAAAGTTGATGGGAAGAAAGAGCAAGCAGGAAATTTCACTCACCAGTTCCATATTTTTGTTCCAGAACCTCACTTTCTTCACGGCATATTCCCGGCCATCCAGTCTGTGTCTGGCCTACATCAATTTGAGAAAAGTGCAATGCTATTATTAGTAGGATATGACACATATAAATTTCATTTACTTCTAAACTGTTCGTCATTCACTAAATGTATCTTTCTTCCACTTCTCCCTTTCAACTTTTGACTGTACAACTTCATCCCAGAAGCCATTCCTGAACCCTATCCCACTCCCTAGATTATTCAATTCCTACCTTTCTTTGGGTCCAGCCCACATGGCTTCCCATCCTAATCCATTGCCCATTTCACCAGCCACAGCATCACACATGTCACTGGACAGCATCTACCCACATCCTATCATTACCACAGCTGCACCCCATTCTCAACTGCCCAGTCTCTGCACCCAATCCTTTCCACTTTTCTTTTTTCAACCATTAAAGGGAAGTTGAATTGACCTACAGACCATGGTAAACCATGATACTCTATATTTAAATAAAACAATCGTTCAAATGTCTGTCAACATGATGTATTGTCTCTGCGTACCCTTGATAACCTGTATGGTAACCTCATGTAAAGTCTGAATTCTTATTTACACCCACTGCCAGCATGGCGGCTAATAAGCTTTTGTCAAAATCTTTCGAGCCGCATGGCAAAGCTATCAAGCCAGTGCTCTACAAATAGACCATAACACATCAGCATGAATTTTTTAATTACACAGTAAACAGCAGTTGCATCATATAAAATCATGCTGAGGCAAATAAAGACGCAGAATACTTTATGGCCTACACGATCCAAACTTTTGAATTTGGATGGTCAGAACTTTTTTTCAAAACTGAATAAGACATTATCAGGTAGAGGTCTCTATAGCTGTGGGAACTTAAGTGACATTATCATTTTTGCCACAAGCTGCTGCTGCTCGGGTAAAGAGATATCTTTTGATGCAAGGGTCAAATCCTGGTCACTCAAACCCTCCTTATGGTGGCATAAAACACAAGTGCACTGTAACAGAAAAATGCTCCTTCTTTGCGAAGTTGGTTTCGATGGGCTCTGTAGATAATTCTCAGACAGAAAAAGCTATAAAAAAGAAAATTATATTTGACATGCGTGTCCACCTTTAAACTGGAATGTCTGATTACATAAATGTGCATGCTCTTAAAGAGTCCCAAACAGGTCATAGAGTATAGACTGTAGAGATGTGAACAGTTGAGAACGAATAATTCAAACACATGCAAGTCAAAATCATGGTTCCTTCTAACACACCTTTTCAGACCTGATTTATACTATAGTATACTTACCTTCACAACTGTCCCAAAACCTCCTTCTCCGATGTTTGATATCTCCTCAAAATTGGCTCGATATGAAGAGTCACGGGAGTAAGGTAAACATGAACTAGTCAGGGGATTTAGCTCTGACCTGAAATTAAAATACCATGGCAGTATTTTGTTAATGTCACTTTCCTGGCGTGCTGTACACCTTGACTTATCCATTTATCTCTTCCCACGCATTCCTGTAGTCCTTCAGTGTTTGCTGCAATTTGTTCTGTAACTTTCAACACAAGTTGCTGAAAACAGCAGTGTTTTCATTATCACCTTTTCTTCCTTTTCTATCTTCAACCAACTCTCCTTACCCACCTGCTCCCCCTCTTCTGAACAAAAAAAAAAAAAAAGGAAACAGCATCTGGTTAGAACAATTGAATTTAAACAAACTCTATAATCTATAACTTGTTAAACTTGTTATACAATCCTCCATTTCAGTTACCTATGACAGAAAAAGCCTGGAGAAGAAATTCTGAATTCCATTTCAAATGTTGCTGCTCTACTTACACTCTACAGGTCAAATGAAAATTTATGAAAAAATGTAAAAAGGCCCATCACTCTCTAGTAAATAACAAAAGAGAATAAATCAAAAACATTTACTCACCTAGTACTTGGTGATGGTGATGGGTGCTGAGGATTAAACCAGGTAATTCATTATGAAATATATATTACTGATTACATTTACACAAATCTGTGGAGATGTGCAGCACTACTGAAGATAGCAAACACTACTTTTTACAATCACTCTAGCCATTTGTTGAAAGTAGTGTGCGGCTTCTTCAGTAATGTTACACTGCATGGCATTTGCATGGAGGAAATAAAACAGATCTTTTTGGGTCTATGCAAACACTTCCAACAATCAAAATACAAAAGTAGTCCCTAACACTTGTGTAGAAAAAGCACAAATACGGCCACACTGCCACTTTCTGGCTATAAGACTAATTACTGGGTAGGATTTTCACATCAATTTTGCCTGAACAGCGGACACCAGACATTATTCTTCTACCGTTTTAAAACTATCAAGGGATTTTAACATGCATAATGTGCACATCAGGCCTTCTAGTTTTTTTGTCTTATTCCAAGAAGACTAGACACTGACTCTTCTACCCTCAAAGCCAGAGTGTGACTTCCCTATGAAATTCCCTAATTCTACCCCCATTGACATGAAGACCCTAATCCATAGGTAAGGCATTTTTGAAAGTCCTTCCCAAAAATACTAAGTTCACATTTAAAACTTACAGGACATACTTACACTAGCCTGCTTGCCAGTGATATGAAGAATTATAACAAGAATACCACATCCAAACTCCTCATATGGTCACCAATAAAATTTTAACCATTCATCCTTTGTTGTTGTTTTTTTTCTTTTTTTTTTTGGGGGGGGGGGGGGGGGGNNNNTATCCCCCCCCCCCCCCCCCCCCCCCCCCCAATATTATTTATTAATGTTCAATCACTGAACAGAATATGGAGTAAACTAGAGTTAGGTCTAGATCAATGTGAAATGATGTACTGTGAAAACGAAAATGGGACTTTTATTTACTGAATTTACTTCATCCTGCCATAAAATTTTTATACATCTCATTTATTCATAATGCAACACACAACAAAGTCCTGCTCCTTTGGTGTACAACCATTTAGGCGCTGCATGTGAATGTATAATAAGTGAATGTGTGAACATGTGTGTGAGTGTGTTTGTATAAGTGTGTGTGTGTGTTTTGTGTAGTGCACTTGCGTGTGTAAGATTGTGAGTTTGTGAATTTTTGCATTTTGTTTGGCTAGATCTCTTTGGGCATGTGGCTGTCAAGTACTTTGAGCTCTCTGGGAAGAAGTTCTTAGGTTGTCCATTATTATTACTATCATTGCTGATCATCTTCAACTCTCAAGGTACTCATTTACACCTAAGTGGCTAAGTCAAGACAGGAAAGGGGAGTGAAATATCTTTCCTAAAGACACTAGTCTACATCATAAACCACCTGGCCCCAAGAACTGAAACACATTTTTTTTGTTAGACTTGACAGTCTTCACTTTCAGAGTGAGTAGACTCATAAACTGCATAGTCGAGCCTAGCCAAGTTGCCTCCCAAGGTAGCAGACTTTACAATTCAATTTAGACTAGACTAGTCTAGTCTAGACTATGTAATGTTTAGAAAAAAAAAATCTCATCTAAATCCATCTCTCTGTGAAGTCTGAAGCGAATCTGGAGAAACCACTGGAATCGGTCTCTAGATCTAGATCTAGACTAGTCTAGACAATCCATCCACCTAGTCTACATAAATCTAGACTAGACTAAATCTTGTTAAAATTTCCTTCTGGAAAATAGAATACAGCCACAGACGAGACTAGTCTAGATCTAGACTTACCGCAAAGTGCTTCCCAAGTTGGTTTTTGTCCTCCTCTGTACTTTTCAAATTAGCAAAGGAATTCCCAGACATGAAATCCGTTCCTTCCTCTTCCTCCATTCTCTGACTGTCGTGGTTTATTTACTAGACTACGTCAGCAAATCGTCAATCTAAATTTCGGCTTACTTTTTCAGCCCTGTTAATCGCGAAGCCTCCACAACAGAAACTGAAACTGAAACTAAAAATTACAGCGTATTGCCAGGAAAGCAGTATTGCCAGGTCAAATTAAGTCGGATGGAGCCAAAAGTGTTCCCCCCCCCCCCCCNCCCCCCCCCCCTTTCCTAAAATAAACCCTACAACTCAAAAATCACCAAAGAGTGACCTGTCAGATCCTGTTTTTTTTTCTGTTTTTTTTTAAGAAGAGAAACTGAATTTGACATTTTTGGCAACACTTAACTTTTATTATATTTTGGCTAAGCTAACTTAAATTAAAACGTGCATTGTTTTTGGTTAACTTTTTATTTGGACAGCGACAAGAGTCTAAGGGTAGTAGCCTAGTAGGCCTAACTACGATTTTTCATTCGGCCAACACAATAGTTGAAACCGTGTCGCCGAGTTGAGGTACAATGAGCCCTACCTCACTATGATGACCAAATAGTTGGTTGATTTTCTCCACGTGGTACATTTTTGTCATAGCAAGCATGGATGGTTGCTTGTGTTTGTGCTTTGATGTTTTCCATAATCTCTATTGGAATAGTCTTTCAGAGCTTTATTATAAAGAAGAGGCTTGTTTTACGTTTAGTTATTATGTACTTTGACAGACTGCAGAAGTAAAACCGTGGGCAAATTTCGTTCTCCGGTGACCGGTACCGCTAGGATAGTAGGAAGTAGTAATGTAGTATGTAGTGTGTAGCTAATGTGTGTATGACTATATGAGAGTGTCAACTCAACTATCTAGTCATAGTGCGGTAGGTTACTCTGTTTTCCTACTAGCGCAATAAAATCGGCCGACAGTTGATTTGAGGTTACAGACCTGTAATAGGATTGGACCTTTTTTTTCCTCTATGGGCTATATTAACATTTTGAGCTGCCCTCTGAACCCAAAGTTTTAGGGTTCACCCAGACCCATACCAGATTGAAGCTCATTATGTGGCCCAAATTTTAAGACTTACCCAACCCTAGCAAGCCCATTGAAATTTTGAGCTTGGTTGCTATTTGTAAACAGACCCTACATTTTTCACTGGTCAATGCCAAACCCCTCCTCTTCCGCCTGAGCACACCTTTGACCTGGCAGTTCCAGCCCAGGGCTAAATAGTGCCTGGTAAAATAAAGTAAAATGGACACAGATTCCCATGATATCAAAATTTTCCCCCTGGAGCCCTTATTACTGGAAGCAGGGCATGCCAAAAGAGGGAAAGGGGGCGATGAAATGTACCCCTAAGTTGTAGGACTACAAAGTGAAACTACAATTACAGGCCTGACCACAAAGTGAAACTACAATTACAGGCCTGACCACAAAGTGAAACTACAATTACAGGCCTGTAGGACCACAAAGTGAAACTACAATTACAGGCCTGTAGGACCACAAAGTGAAACTACAATTACAGGCCTGTAACCTTGAAGTCAGTTTGTTCCTCGGCACAAGTTCATGACTAAATGAGTTGAGGTGGTGCGGTAGCCTCCTCTCATTTTCATTAGCCGCATGTTATCCGTCCAACTAAACTATTTTGTTGGCCATTTGGCCAACTGAAAAATCATAGTGTGGTACTAGCCTAAGACTGTGCATTTTTATACACGCCCACTTTTAATATTGCCAGAACATCGAAAAGTTGAATCATTTTAGTTAGCTTGTTTACACTTTTCGATGTATCGGTTCGTAGCTCGAAAACGAAATGAAAGATCTATATTTTAAACATCATTTTTATTAAGCTCATTGAATTCCGCAAACTATAAAAGAAGACTTAGAGATTGTGGAAGCACGGTCTGGGCATAAGAACAACTGTTAAATTTGTTAAACGTGTTATACTTAGCTTATTACTGTATTAAAGATTACCGTTGTTTCTCTGATGATACGATAAACTACAATATGTGGAACCAAGTCTCTTCTGCACTAAGTTTCAAGTGACGCCCACCAGCACAGAATTAAAAAGGATTTCCGCTTTTAAACTAGAGAATTGAGAAATAATGTTCAATGAATTGCCACGACGCCAAATTTTCAAGGCGTATGCTTTTCATTTCAGTAGGTGCATGGAGTTATACTGCGACCCATGTTTTAGGGACCATGATAATCTTCATTTCACTACGGTGCCTGGAACTCACAGCTTGTTATTGATCCAGTTGTATCTGGGCCCTCGCCTTTCGACTCACTGTCATATCTACAAGTTTGTTTCTGTTACCACTAGTACTACTACAAGTTTGTTTCAGTTACTACTACAACTACTAAAACTACTATTACTACTACTACTACTAATAATAATAATAACAACAACAACAACAAGAAGAATAATGGTAATAATATAACAACAACAACAACGACAACAACAAGAAGAATAATAATGGTAATAATAATAACAATAAAAATAAGTTTATTTATATAGCGCCTTATCACACAAAGGCCTCAAGGCGCTGACAATATCAAATGATTTTCAGAACGTCCGCAACCGTCCAACCACATAAGCCCACAAGCACACACCTTATAAATTATCACCTCATTCACATATGTATACTGGAAACTATGAAAGTCACACACTCTTACCAAGTCTACTGTCAGGTTCTGGGAAGAATACTAGGTTAAAGAAAAGTGAGTCTTCGGTTGTCTTTTGAATGAAATTAATGATTCAGATTTATGGAGAGAAAGTGGAAGGAAACTCATAGATCTAGTTCAGTGCCACAAGTATATTCTGTGGCCTTCAGATGAAAAAGACACGACCAGTTTTTTTTTTTTTTTTAAATTTCTTGTCACCCTATAACATCAACTGTTATTAAAAAAAAAAAAAAAAGCAACTCCTTGAGTGGTTCAGCGGATGAAGACGGCATTGGCTGCTATGGAAACTTCCAGCTGTAAGAAAACGCTGCGGTGCTTATTCGCTACATTGGTTGCGATGGATGGAGTATGACTTCACGGTATCTGAATTTTTTTTTTTTTTCAGATAAATTTTTGATACTAGTGTGTCTCCGGATGGAAGTGAGATTCAAACATGGAAATTTTACCTTAAACTCTGCACAAAATGTATGTGCGTTCTATAATTTATTGCTTCGCACAAAATTAGAGGCAGATCCCGCAATTTGCCGACAACAACAAATAGAAAGTTTACCTTTTTAGTCATATCTCCTGACCTGGTTATTTTGTTGCCCTTCCATTTTTTTTTCTTTAAATCAGCTGGGTTAACAATCTTTTATTTGAATTTGCTAAGAATTGCGTAATTAAAAATTTTGGAATCTAGTCCTGACTTCAAACAAAGGTCATCATCCCACGCAAACGTCTGTAGATATTCTTCATCTCAGTCAAGCTCTTATTTCAGTTCTTTGAAGCAAAGAAATGTCGAGAAAGAAAAAAAGAAGAAGAATCTTAGTTGGCCTCAACCTAGACGATGTCTAAAACGTCTTGCTGGACAAAAGACTAGACAGACAATAGGGAATTTACGTTCTAGCATGAATGTTTCATTACGGTGCTTAAAAGAAATTATGCTGTCCTGGAGCACTCTTAGGTTTCGGAAATGTTCGACGTGCTCTTTATACGCCCTCGCACTTAGTCTTTTTTGCTTTCGCCTATCTGCACTTCTTTATCTACTTCTTTCAATATCTCTCGTCCCTCTTTCCATTTACAAAACAGTTTGAAAGTTTGAGTTTTTTCCGCCATCTCACTTCATTTTCTTTATCCTCACTGTGAAATCTGCCTTCGCTTTTACTTCTCCCCTATCTCCCGTTTTGATCCCCCCTACCCATCCCCACCTACGGTCTCCCGTCCAGTCATGGCCCTGAAATCGGCTNNNNCAAGTCTTTCTTCCCTTGTCTCTGGCAGTTCTTCCCACCCCCTCCCATTTTTCTATTTATATGAAGATTTCCAGCTTATGAAAATTACTGTCCCAGCTTTCCCGTTCATTCCTCTTTCCATCTTGCCTTCCTTATCTTTCCCTTCCTTGTTTTTCTCCATTCCCATTCCCTCTTTTTTTTTTCTTGCGTTTTCTTGCTTCAGTGCATTAAAATTTGAGGGAGGATTTTAAAGGCACCTTATAAGTCTCAATGTATGCACGCCAGTCTCGTTGAAAACAAGAATTAAGGACCTCTTCTTGATGGGCATGTGGATTGCGGGCCCCTCTCCTTGGCCATTAGGGCCAGGGACCCTTGTCTCTATGGGTGTAAGGGATAGGGATCCTGACTCGATTGGCTTTAGGGTTAGGGGTCCCATCTAGACGGGCTTTAGATTTCGGGTTACACTTAAAAATAGATATAGTTGTGCTGGTTAACGTGTATGACGCATTCGAACACCCTTCAAAATATGAATCCTCCACTAAAGAGTCTAATCAAATCTTTCAAATGCAAGCTTCTCAAGAATCATTGTAGAAAATTTCACACGAGGAGCTTTACTGATGTGGGCCTACAAAAGTACAGCATCATATTCAGCGCAAGATCGAAGCAAATGCCCACTGGCGAGGGCAGAAGGAAGAAGAAAACAAGAAACCATTTGGAGAAACACACACTCGTGACCTCATGGTAACAGATCTAGCAGTATCATGTTCATCAAATGATCAGAAACTCATAAAATTAATCATGCGAATTCACACTAAGCGATGATTTCGACAGGACGATATCAGTGTGACCCGCCTTTCGGCTTCGTAATGCCTTGTGAAATGTAAAAAAAAAAAAAAAAAAAA
>JAWQUT010000332.1:585003-602169 GCA_033807755.1 Ellobium chinense
GGGGGGGGGGGGGGGGGGGTGGGGCTGGGGCAAAATGGATCCAATCACTTTATTTCTGACATCCAACAATATGCGGCTGAGCCTAGAAATTTATGAAGTGGCTAAAAAATACAACAACGACGCGGCGCCACAAAATAAATACGCGGTACTGAAAGTGAGTATGCAATATTGATTTATCAGTGTTATCCGCAGATTGAGGTTTATGGACAGACAGCTAAGCAGACAGGCAGGTGGTTACTGGTTCGACAGACAGACAAATTAATGGACAGATGGATGGAAGGACAGACAGATAAACAGACAGACAGATACAGAGGGAGGGATGGGGCTAGATAAGGCAAGAGGAAACATACTTCAAACCACCAGTAACACATCTTATGAATGCGATTGGAATTATATTTATTAGCCTTATGCTATTTACAAGTAAATTCAAAAATTAATGAATAAAAAATAAATATCATTACAATAATAATAAACCAATCATAATGCTTGCAGAACCATAATAGTGAAAAAAAAAATTACAGCTACAGCATTAGTGTACACCCTTATCCCCGATACTACTATGTGTAATACGGCAAACCCCCATTTCCTTATATTTAGTTCAAAATATCTACATCATAAATCATAGCATTACACTCCCTTATAAAACGTTTATTGTTTTTGTTTCATTTCTCTTTAAAGACCTGGAGACCATATCTATTTCAAAGTATGACCGAACAGTCAAAAGCATCTGACATGTAATGCATAAGCTGCTCCTATACTAATAGGGTGCAAAATTTTTTGTTTTCCCAAAACTATTCACTAGGGTTAATTAAACGGTGTTTCTACTCCAGATTTGCGATAATTTGTTGAAGGAATGCTATTTCTTGGCAGGGATCTTTTGCTAGTTGAGCATGACTCTGAAAACTTACCAGCCTAATAGAAAATCCTTTCAAGTTGTTTTCCAAGGACTTACTACCAGTAAAAAATTGTACAGAGGCATAAACCAGATATGGAAATGCAAATGCAGTTACTTTTCCTTATTATTTGGACATCATCGATTTTCGGATGTTTTTCTGCCAGAATGAGCGAGGGTTGTCATGTTGGTGATCTCATAACATCCCCCCCCCCCCNCCCACCCCCAGATTACCCTATGCCAGGTGAAAAGCTATTTTTGACATTTTTGCAAAAATCAAATTCTCGCAAAAGAAAGACAAAAATCACTCCTAAGATCAGCATGTCATCTCCAAAAGCCAAGTGTCAGTTAAATTCAGTTTTTTCTCATCACTGAGTTCATGATGAATGGAACTGGTTAATCTCAGCAAATGGTTGTTTGAAATTTTTACTACCTTGGCCTTTACATAATCTGACGGATGTTTAATGTTTTCTGTCTGTTTTTGCAGGGAAGCTGTCCTTGAAACTTACCGAACAAAAGATGTTATGAGCTGTGCAGATGGTACTTAGTGGATAAATCCACTATTATTTTCATTAGGTGTGTCTAATAGTTAGCCAAGGTTAGTTTATAGGTGAAATTCTAAAAATGAACTATAGAGTCCCAAGTTTTCAAAAATGGGTCAATAATGTCTATTTGTGCTTCAAAGGCAGTGATTGGGCCAAACCATGCATCTGAAAAGAAAGAATAATCTACCAGTACTTGGGAGAAACTATTTTTTTCAAGAAAGAAAACTTGTCAAAAATGAATTAGATTTCTATGATATTTTAAAAAGTTAAGAGTGAGACAAAATGGCTGTTGACAGGAAGAGTCAGAACAAAGCATCAAATGTGTTTGATTTTGCAGTGACAGATTTGAAGATACACGATACAAAAGACTTATTTGCTCAAGTTGTAAAAAGAGCGTATCAGTGTCCTTTTATATACATCAAACTGCAGAGTTAAAACTCTCTTATTTTTACATGTTAATGATAATTAATGTACCCAAATTTTCAGCTGTCATATTCCACCTCACAACTATCTTGCAGCTGATTAAAATGAGGCCTAAACTGCTTTAAGAGCACATCAAGTTAGTGGTATGATATAAAGCTTAAATGTTTACTTTCATCTCTTAGAAAAACAAAAATTGTTTCAGCATTATCTGGGCCCACAATAAATTTGACAATTATAGGAGTCATCCTCATGCAGTGGATAAAAATGTACTTATACTGTATCATGATAAAGAACAATTTTACATCATAGAGGTCATCTCATTAACCTTTGTAAAAACTCAGATTTATCTACAAGTACTTAAATGAACATTTTCATACAAACACAGAAATGAGATTAGTCTTATTTTCCACAAAACAACCCCCCCAAAAAATCTGGTGTTCAGTGGTCCCAATCACGTTAACAGCTTGAAATCTCATTTCTCAATCTAGCAATACAATACAAGCTTCATTTTGACTGGCTGCAAGACAATTACTGGCTGTGTATATGTCATGCCTATGATGAAAGTACATACTTTTAGGCTCTAAGGTTGGGTACTTTTTTTTTTCACAATTCTCTTCAGATTTCTGTCTGAGTCTTCTCATGATTTGAAACCGCAAATATTGACAATGCCTTGATATGAGCTCAGTGTGCTCAACAGCCATTTAGTAATAGCCTCTACATACTCGAAAGACTGCAATGTAAAATATTGGAACTTATTCAGTCAAGAGACAGATTTTTTGAAAATGTTTACACTGCATAGGTAAATCTAGTACTCTTGTTGTGCATACCCTGAAATCTCACATTTTATGTGCCTGATCCCTTCTAAAGCAGGACAAAGTGTCATAAGAATTTTATTCATATTGCACAGTTCTGGTTGGGTCAGACACAAAAACAAATACTTTGGATGGTAAAAATTTTACTTTTCAACAACAAATACTCCTATGCACTATTTGCGGGAATGAAGTCAATTTTCACGTGCAACAGTCTGGAAAAATACCCGAGTTTACACTACAGTTTGGGACTTAAACTTCTCTATGTTCCAGGCAGACATGTAAGTAGTTACTAAGTAATAAATTTGCAAAGATTTTCAGCTCTCTTTAAATTTTCTTGTATAGCATGGTAATGTCAAAATTCTGCTAGAAAATCTGGGATCTCCTCAAATGAGTAAAAAAACTCCTCTCCCTTCTACATTTCTCGACATGAATCTTCCTCATTATCCATTATTCTATGAAACTAATAATTTAAGATTTCATAATTGCATTTCCACACAGGCAGGTATCAGACAAACTTGCCAGTTACGTGGGGTAGGTTCAAATTGCACAATTCCTAATACATGTACATGTAAAATACAAAGGAAGGAGGGAAAAACCAAGCTCACATTTGTGACAGCAATACAGTCAAAATGAAAATTACCGAAAATGGATGAATGTGATTTGCCCATCATAAAAGAAGACGAGAAATTCATGGAAAAGTTTCATAATAAGGAAGGCAGTCCAAGGGTCACTTCACAGGGGTGCTGGGATGTCTTATGATAAGTATATCAAAATAAACAAAATGGAACAAAATATACTCAAATTCAGTTTGCAAAGACAAAATACAGTATTTTGGACACCGTAACTTTTCTCTTTGGTTTCAGTTCTTCCTGTTTAGTCAGGAATAAGCCCACAATCATAATCCTGGAGCAAAAGAAGTGTAAAGAAATAAAAGACTCAGCCTAAAATAGGTTTCATATTCAGAAAAAAGAGGATAACACAAGGAGACAATTGTCTACTTCTTTTTAAATATTTACACATTTCTTTCACAATTTGGACCCCAAACTTTACAACAAAAACTGTTTCCATTTTATTTTAACTGCTTGATTTATTTGGTATAGATACAATGTAGGTTGAGGGGAAGCTTTTGGACAAACATCCACTTTCTATTTAGGAAAATTAAAGACACAAAAATCCTCAAGATACTCAAAGAAAGAAATAGAAATAAAAATATACACAATTGTAGCCAAGCTAAATTGGAGAACAAATACATCAGTATATTGCTGGTTAACACAAAAAAAACCACCCAGATTAGCATACAATGTACATGCAGCTGGACAAAATGCTCCCTCTAGTAACACAATTTCAAAGTTGTCATGCAATTACCAGCATGTGTACTGTGTAGATTTCTGTTTAAAGTAATAATAGAAACACAGATGAAATAGTTTTACTCCTATATGCAAATATTCCTGCATTCCCACCTCCAAAATAATGCAGGGAAACAGTGAATATACACATTACAATTCACTCATTAACTGATAATACTAAATCTCAGTCTCAGTTCGTTTTTGCCTTACAAGTAACTGTTAAACGATTTTGAAGATAAGCCCCGAGTTCTTCTTTATAAATGACCTCAATAAATCATTGAAATTTCAGTTAGTTCCATTTCACCAACATCCTATTTATCACAGTCTCTTTCAGAAGCAAGTTCCATTTCAGTTATTGAAACTTCTAATTTTTATGTTGCAGAAATATCAGTGACAATTATCTTAAATAAATGATTCTATTAAATCAGCAGGAAAAATTGAGAATCATCTTAAGAAAATCATATTCAATTATCAAATCTTCAATCCTACATTGCTAACCAATATTCTTAAAAGAAGTAGGCCTATACTCCCAACCTCACACTAAATGCAGTGCCATACAACTGATAAAATTTCAAATGCGAAAATGCAACATGTTGAAGGGAAATTACAACTGAACAGATTCTCGATTCCCAGAAAGGTTTTTATTAATTTGCTCTACTAATAAGTGTCTTATCATTAAATAAACAGTTTTTTTTATGCCACATAAAAGAAAGTACACTTCTGCAACAGCGCACACTTTTTTAGAAATGAGAATTCCCTTCCACACAAAAACTGTCTTAGACTCAAATCAGTGTAGTTTCAAATGTCAGCAAAGAGTACCATCTGTCAGTAGCCATTATTAAGACAATGAAAATTTAAAACTCCTGCTGTATGTTTGTGGTTACAAGAGAAATTGGTAAGTTTCTCTGTTGTAACAAAAGAATTCCATATTCATAATTTCTGGTGGAGCAAAATTATGCCAAACCATATTCTGAGATCAAGAACCTGAAAGATGTGGCTGACAATCTAGAAAACATGATTCATAAATGGAATGACACTTTGTGCATATCAAATTATTGTAAAATATGTAGCTTAGTTTTGAATAAACCAGGATCCCCTGATGAGCTAACTTGATAAATTTGGCCTGTTGTAGTCACCATTGTTAGTATACATATGCAATTCTTGGAACATTCACATGATCTTTGGACCACATAACTCAGTATTTGAACAATAAATGAAAGTATCCATTCAGTTTTATGTACACGATATCTCTTTACCTCGAACATTCATCAACTATCCAACATAGAAGTTTATTTCCTGATAAAATCGTACCACTTAACAAGAGGACTGTTTATCAAGAGTAGTGATATCAGTACTGACTGCTGAACTGAATGTACCATTACTTTTGGAACACTTGACTCTCTTTGCAGTGGGATATAATTCAAAGACAATATCAACTCATACATACTTGTGGGGGATTATATAACTGCTAGAAAATTACAACCTCAATTCAAAGTGTATTGCATTGTAATGCTCATATTGATAATAATCACAAATATGGTTTGAGCTTCATCTAAATAAACTTCTGTGAAAGTGTGAGTGTGGCTGCTATTGCTATGCATTAACAGTGTAAAATGTCATTAAATCATAAGTTCTTGGGAGCATTCCCTGGTTTGGTTTTTTTTAAATTTTTAAATGTCATATTAGAAGCAGCATCTATCTGCATTCAACTCTCTTTAATTAAATCTCTACATTATTGTACGAAAGGATTTGCCAATGTGTTCTGGAACTTGACTATGAATCTTGAAATTTTGAAAGCAGCTGACACACTGTTTTTGAGTACCGTGAACAAACTGTTCAATTATGTAGGATTCTGCAGTGTGCAACTCAGCTCTCCCTAGTTCTTCTTCTGTGTTTCTGGACATGTCTCATATTGTTATCATGGTGCTGGTTTGCTTTAGAATGTTGGCTAAGCAACAAAAACGTTCTTCGAAATCCAGAGCCTTATCAAAAACATCAGAACAGAAGAGTATAGAAGAGACTTCATGAATCAGGTTTTGTCACAAGTTTTCCACCTCATAATCCAGATGTCTCTTTCAAGGGCCGTGATTCCCTCAGAATGCAGGTTGAAAAGATCAGCAATATTTCCATGCGACCTTCAACAATACATATCACAGAAAATTTACTGTTTGCCTCAATATGAACCTTAGTATGCAACATTTTCCATGCAAGTTCCCATATCATTTACAATGTCTCGAAATAATATTTTTTTTACACTGCGTAGGGTGGTGAACACTCAGTCTTTAAGACCCACTTTCAAATAGATATTTTTATAAAAACTGTGAAAGATAGAGGGGAAAATAAAGATAAACCCTATTTCAATCTTTCCACGGTATCATATGTTCCAGATAGCAACTGCAACACATAAACTGACCTATGCTGCATTTCATTAATAATAAGACATGCTCTCATCCTTTGCACCGCAAGCAAACTGTCTAAACCAAAACAAAGAAATTATTGCAAGCAAAAACAAAGAAAACTTTGGTTTCAGATTACAAATGTGCCATGTATTTAATGGCTTATACATTAATTGTACACAGAACAAATACACTGAGTTTAAAATCTCGTAATTCATAACTTTTCGAAAGCTCTTGAATGAAAAGTAATACGCACCATGCAACCCCATTCCAAATCTAAACCTTATCACAAGCCTTTGTGTACCACAGCCATGTCAAGTCAATTGCCCTTTCAGGCCCAAGGCCCCTTTTATTACGTAAATTTGAGCTTGGCAGCATTTTTGTGACACAGTTCACAACAGCAAAGCACAGCGTGATGCAATATTGTGACTGTGGTACATAAAGTATTAATGCTTACTTAGAATGCAAGCCCTAATTCTTCTATTCGCAGAAATTGCACAAGGCAGCATAAAAACAGCACAGAAAAGGATGACTTCATTTATTTATTAAGTGCCTAAAATGCCCATTTATGTAACAGTTATGATAGCAGTTATGTCAAACATTCACATATCACTTCTATCAATGTTCACTGAATGTTGTATTGATAAGCAAATGGTTTGCTCCACAGCAATCCTCTCACATTGTCCTCTCACCAGTTTTTGATTCTGATCTCAAACTCCAAGGCCACAACAAATTTATCAAACATTACAGTTACTTAAGTAATGAATTTACCATCGCTTCAAAATTTAAATTCAAATAATGATGTCAGTCGATTTTATAAAAAATTAGAAATTACCTTGCACTGAGTGCTCTCTGGAAGCTCTGGACAAGTCAAAGAAAGACCTGCAGGTCCAAGACAAAGCACCTGCTTATCAAATAAGTATTTTGATAAGGTGGGTATTACTGCTATCAGCAAAATATTTGAATAAATGTACAATATGCAGAAGTACATTCATAATGGAAAGAAACACACAACTCTCACTAATTAACTTGCTGTGAATCATCAGCTTCTTAAAGTCATCTCATTTAAATACTTCAGTTCAGATATTCCACTCTTTTAACTATCAGAAACATGCAACTGCCCCTAAGAAGCAGTGATCAGCTTGAAAAATACACGACAGTAAAGGATATTTGAAAGGAAAATCTGCAACAGGAAGGCAAATAATACAGATACTCAATTTTAAATGAGTCATGTGCCTTAAAACATCAAATCAGAAAAGCCCGTACAATAAGGTATCATTATTACAATGTGCCATCATTCACACCACTATTTTAAAAGTCACTTGCCACGATGGAACTTGGCAATAACAGGTTGTCAGGAATCTCAAAATTTCACTCTTACTTCAGTGCCCTGTTGTTCCCAAACTGGGGTACACAGACTACAGAAGTTACAGGAACTGTAGTCTCATGATTCATATAATAGGTAGACTCTGTGTTGATTAAATTACATGCAATCACTTTGACCGCTGAAGTCATGCATGATTGCTCCCGACAGTCAGGTGGTACACACTGAGCAAAATGATGTCATACACGCATATGCTGTCAAATCATCCTGTCTGTGAATACAATTCAAGTGAGGATATTGCAGTTCAGCCGTAACAGATATTTACTCTTCCAGTGCTACTATGAAAAGGCTATTATGACAAAAGCAAAGAGGTGTGGGCAGTCAGACTTGAGTCTAGGCCTGCTAAAACCGGGTTTCCTTTACAACCACACCCATTTAAAATGGGTCTGATTGTCCTAAGTTCAAGAGAAAATACTTGCATTCAGTAGCACAGGATAATAACGATGCAATATTTTACTGTCAATTGCTACAATGCTACCTAAGATCAGTTCATTAACTAAGTTCACTGCTTTGTATAAATGTAATGTCTTTGAACACAGCAAGAACTGAACAATCATCTCACCATTGTGAGAATAATTTGAATTGTGGAGGCAAGTCAAATGATGACATCAAGTTTTCATCTGGCTAACTTTTGATAAAAAAACTGAAGTCTCACAGTCATAATTTTAAATTTCCAAGGAACACTAAAAAAATATCAAATCTTTAACCTTAAACAGACTTGCGAATAGTCGTAAATATACAATGGAATAGTACATCATTAGTATATATTTGTTGTAGAATTTCCTCAAGCCTTCACATTTCTATTTTTATGCTGAAATGCCAATTCAGATTTGTGAGGCAATGCTGAAAAATGATATCTTTAAAGTCTACATTTCACAGATTCAGTGTGAACCACGTTATGATCTTCCTTGTACTTACAGAACACGTACTGTGCATTAAGAACAATTGCTTATGAAATATGAGGAAATGTACTTAAAAAATCTGTTTCATGGAATGCTTTCTCTTCAGAAGCGTATTACTCTTAACATCAAACATATTTGCTGTATATAGAAATGGCAAAAATGATGACAATAAGGACATACTTTTATCCAGTTCTCACATTCATTTCCCATCATTTGCATTCAATGATCCTCAAGCACATCAATAACACAAATTACTATTTCTTATAAAAATGTTTATCTTGGAGAACTCTTGTCTTAAATCTCCTAGGCCAAGCACAGAAAAAAGCTCCTGGTATATCTTTTCATATTAATCCCAATATTTAAAAAAAATTTTTTTTTTCCTTAACATTAAAAAAATTACTCTCCCAAAACTAGAGGGCAAATCACAAGTAGAAATATGAATAATTTTTAGTGAGGGGATGAAAAAAAAACAAACACAAGGATTTCAATACAAAAAAATGAAAATTAGCAACAACTCATCAAAGAGACTAATTTCTGTTTGTCAAGCAGATCGTAAATAAATTACCTAATCTGCAATAAACGATGGGCAGAACTTGTACAAGATAAAATTATAGAATGGGAAAAAAGTGACAGATATGCATTCTAAAAATGTAATGCAATTCATAGAGCATCATTTATGATTGACTACATCATCACAATAAATGGGATATCAATCAAAGACTTCCTCGTGACAAACGCTGACACATATTCTGACACTAATGGCATTGCAGTTTCTAAAAAACATGGGACAAACAAACCACTGACAAGAATAATCACAAATTGTCCAAATTCTAAATCCCATATATGTGGTGGTCCAAGAGAGACCTTCACAATGGTCAAATTTCTAAAATTTAGATATTACTACACTGCCAGAATTGCTCACACATTTCTTCAACATCTGCTTTTTATTTCAAGCTTTTACTTCGTTGGAAGTTCGAGAAGAGAAAAATGGCTTTAAGCAGGAAAGGTGACATCATAAATGCATTTTCAGACACATGGAATTCAATCAAATAAATGCATTTGTATGCAGAATTACGACGTCAAGGTGGTGGATAGAATACTGATTAATGTGGTAATGACAAAAACTTGATTTCGACGTTGAATGCAAAAACCACTTTGTTTGCACCTAGCGCAAAAACGTGTTCTGCAACTTCCAGATGGTTTTTCCTGCACCGCCACACATTATGTTTACTTTTTAAGACCATTTGAATTCAACAAACAAAAAAAAAAGTACAATCAAACAAAAACAAACAATATGACAAATCATTAATCAATGAATTCAGAAAAGTAATCCATAAATTATTTACGTCCCACAATCTTCATGCATTGTGTCATTTCACTGTTAAGCCCCTGTCCAATACAAATAAAAACTGACAGAAGGGAGCTGAAGTTTTCTTGGAACTGGCCCTGCACATTTCCTGGAACTCACAGGGGAACCTTCTCATCTGGGGGGTTTGTTGCCTCAGCTGCGTCCTCTGCCGCTTCTGGAAGGATGACCTCCCCTTCCTGGTTGACCTGAGCATCCCTGAACGCTTCATCAATCTCACTGGACGAACGGCTACCTGTGACCTTGGCCTGAATTCGAGGATGGGAGAACAAAGAAATATGATTAAGATATGTGTTGTTAAATAAAACTTTCCCAAGATTAATCCCTTTCAAATGATGAATTTGATGGCATGATGATTCAAGACGTGTTTTCTCTATTGTAACTGCCACAGAGTATATCATTACATGCATTTTATGAATCTGACAAGCTGGTGGCTGTTTGATTAAGATCAAGTAAAGGAAAACCAAACCTGAGGGTGAACGAACAACAGAAAGTGTGACCAGGATAGAGTGAATCTGTCAAGATTCAGATTTAAGCTAAAAGACAAAGCATGGTTTAAGAGGGCAATATAGAGTTTTTGTTTTCAGTTCTGATTTCTTACAGACTATTATGGAATAAGTAGATATGCACATATGGCATTTCGTAGTGTTATGACCACACAGCACACTCCAACCTAGAGTCGGATGTGAGTTTCATGTCCAGGTCATAACCTCCAATAGGATCACAACATCAAGAGACGTCATATGTGCTTACCCATTTCTCCAATAATGGTCGTGTTAGAGATCTAACTTAAAAATAAAAACTCTCTTTTGTCAGGTTAACCCTGTGAGAAAGGTGGCTTTTAGATAAATTACATTGACGTGGACTGGTGAGGGGAAGCTTAAAATTGTCATCATACAGCATGAGACTTTGGAAGCGGGGATAAAAGAAACTTTTGCAAAGCAGGCTCTCACAGACTGCTTTTTCCTTGGTGGGTTGGCTATTTGGCAAGATTTACAGTCCCCCCGAGCCTGTGGCCTTACTAAGAGATTAGTTTAGAGCAATAGTACAATACATAGTATCAGAGAATTATACTAGGGAGGGTTCAAAAAAAGAAGTTTACGTAATTCACAGTCCAATAACGTCAAGGATCAGAGCAAAATGAGAATTAAACTTTAAACAAAATAACAGACATCTGTAATCCATAACTGTTGTATGTTTCATTGATACTTTGGTCACAGCAAATCAAAAAAAAAAGATGCAGATGTCACAGCCAATGTGGAAAATGAACACAAGGCATGCTATTGTTAGACATATGTTTGGAATTTTTCTGTTGTAAGATAACCATAGCACTTAGACATTTGAAATTGACAGCTTAACTAAACAATATCCAGTTGGTAATGGTGCCAAATTTCAAATGCATGAAATATGAACTGCTGAAGTTATTAAACTTTAAAATTAAGCAAACTCTTTCAGAGCCACCCTTTATTCGGGATAGCCTCATACATGAACAAGTGAATGGCAAACAATATGGATTAGCTTGATTTTGTTTACTCATCATTATGGAACAACACAAAAAGCAGAAAGAAACAAGCTGTTCTTAGGTAAAAATATCACATCTTGAATAATGCATGGAAGAAAGCATCATATTTCCATAGTCTATTTTTTGTCTATTTGTTTGAGTTAATGTTTAGTGGTTCTTCAGCATGATTAAAACTTAATTGTTCCTCTCCAGTTTTGACACTAAATTACTGGGTAGGATTTCCTCATCATTTTTGCCTCGTTGGTGTCTGCTGGGCTTAATTTTCTATGGTTTTGAAACTATCATGGGATTTTGGATGCACCTGACACAAACATGAGGTCTCTCTAGTTTTTTGTCCTTATTTGAGATAGCTACACACAGGTTTCCTACCCTGAAAGTCAGAATGTATAAAATTGTCAAGAGTTGACTGAGGATGAAAGATGAGATTACTGAGAGTCTTTGAACAAATGATGTAAACATCAGGCTGGCCATTTCCAAAGTACCATAGACGGATCTTGCTGGATGACAAACCAATAATAGTTCACAAATAGTTGCAAAATACCACCAACTATATTAGGAGTTACTTTGAGCTCAAACTGCCTTGTGGAATTCCAGTCATGGGAAAAGATATGCACAGCCTAAGACAGATCACTCCTGAGTAGGAGGATGACTGGAAGGGTGGTGAAACTTTATGTACATAATGTCCGTATTTCAGGCGTGATTTTTCAAAATGTTATTGTAAGGACAGACGTAAGATGGACCTCTGACCCATGTCTGTCCAATGAACAGAAGTGCATAAAATTTACAAAAAAAAAACAACTGTCAAGAACAAAATTCTACAGGGTGACCCCCCACAACACATCCCCTTCCCCCCTTGTCATTATGAAGGGGAGAGGCATTTTTGGTCGTCCTGTAGATGAACAAAGCTGAGGGTAAACAGACTTGGGCAAGCTTTGCTTTGCTAGGAGGCTACAGACTAACGATAAGGATGGCATAATATCAGAATAAAATTTCTGACATGGTGTGAACAGTGTGTTAAAATGTAAACCAGATGATGTGCTCTGCAATTTGCTGATGAAACCCTGGGAAATTCTGTCTGCGGTCTCCTATGCCATGCACAGAAAGAAGCTTTTAATGTATCTTTCCATAGTAACCTCTTTCTCTTTCTTTCATTTTTGTTAAAAACAACCTTTGTATTATTAAACTCTGCAACCTATCCCACCCAGGGACAAAACACTGACACTGATTAACCTGCTGCTTCTAAGTGTAAATATTAATGCCTCAATCACTGACCAGATTTCCAATTATCAAGAAATTTCACAGGATTCATCACTGACGATTCAGATAAATGCAAACAGAGCTTGATGTCACTTTCACTTTATGATCACAGTTAATAATTACAAAAATAGCCTTGCTTTTCCATTCCAGACTTGTCAAGAACACTGACAGCTGATAACGACATCCCAAAACAGAAGAGGGCTCAAATGTGATAGAATTCTAATAGGATGTGTTTTGATAGCTGATAATGACATCCAAGAACATCCAAGAATTTTGTTGGTTTTTTTTCTTTCTGCTATACTCCTGTCACTGCCATATCTCCAAATAGCCGGAGTACAATAAATCTTTATTCCACAGCTTTTTGATGGGTGAAGATGGTGAGCTCTGCATTGTGTGCCCAAGGTCACTCAACCGATTGTCTCATCTGAGACTGATCAGCATTTCCAAAAACAAATTTTAAGGACATAACCGGACAAAATATAAAATGAAGGATTTTTTAAAACGCCTTATAGTTTACCCAAACAAAACTAAGGACTTTTGATGAGTCTTAAAAAACCCATGGGAACCCTGATATCAATTATATGTACATATAAATCCTGATATATATACCTTGATAGACCTGTTTAGCCTACCAAAAAGTTTTTATGAGAGATATGCACGGCATTTCTCCTGAGGAGGAAGCATCAGGTAAATCTGTACCATGATATGCACCCACACACTGCGTGTGGCACACCCACTAGTCTATACAGACACAAAGCATGCAGAGCAAATCACAAACAAAATAACACAACATGTAAGAATTAAAATCATGGAAACTAAACTTGTGTATAAGTTAAGATAATAAATACAGTCAATGCCTCCAAATCACAAGTTCTGAATAACGGGAATGGAAATAATCAAATTCACTTAATCAACTCCTCAGGAACAAGAAAAAAATTGTGATTCAGTGGAGCTCTAACAATGCAGCGCCACTGTCTGAGGCCAAGTCTGGTCTGGAGAAGGAGGCAGGAGAGGCAGCAAGACCTGCAGTCTTGACTAAATACTGAGATATTCCTGAGGTTTTTCACTTTGTTGTGGTCATCTCAGGTACTGTGAGTGAGATCTAAACATGCAAAAACACACTGTGCCTTTGTGCTCTTGAGATAGGCGGTATCTTCCTCAACACTCACCACTGCGTGACACATTCAGGTTGATAAAGAAGCAGATGTTAGTTGGTCAGTTGCCAAACACTGCCCTTGTGTCATCAAACACATGATGAAATGCTCCAATATGGTTTAAGTCTTTGATCTTGGAAGTCTTTTCGTTATCCAAGCTACTGGCATCAAATACGGGAAAGGCGGTCTCAAAATGTCTGTTATCATCTGGGTGACCATGGAGTAGCCTATCACACCATACTGACGGCGCTTTTCGTTGATAATCATGATAATACTGTCAGTCATACTACCTCATCTTGATTTTTCTCACCTAATGTAAAAAGATCTGTAAATCCGTCTGATGTTTGCAATTGTGACCACTGAAATATTGTGATTACCCGTCGGGGTTCTGTGATTAACCAGCAATCCTAACTCTGTTGGAAAAACTCTGTTTTATGAAAATTGTTGTGATAAAGTGTAAGGCAAGTACGCGACTTGACTGTATGTCATGAATTCACAGAATACTGCACTGTCTAAAAAAAAAATCACTTGATAATCACAACCTTCTTCCATGCTCCCAAATGATCTGTGATCAAGCTGTAAAAATACAGTGGAACTCTGTTAACACAAAATTGAAGGGACTAGCGAAAACATCATAGGTTAATTAAGTTTTGTATTATCCATAACCAGTGAAATGTCAGAGGGCATTGTTCGTAGGTGATGGCTTTGACAGCCTCGACTGGGTATGGCAATACGTGTTGTTGTCGAGAAGTGACGTACATTATCATCATCTTTGATTGATGCGATATTCACCATTTGCCCTAGCTAATCACCAAGCATCCAAAAAGGGGTGGGAAAATCACTATGGCTGTGGTTCATTCTTTTCCTCTTGCCACCAATCTCTTGGCAGCGCATCACTTATTGTGTTAGCAAAGGTTTCCTAAACTTCGTGTTAATTGTAAAATTTTAGTATGAATAAAGAGGGCCTTTAGAAGGGGATTTTCTTTTCTACTGGGTTAACTGAGGCATTGGGTAAAAAATATGTTAAGTGAGTTCTACTGTATCAGTAACCAGGCATATGCAAAAAAAAAATACATAAATGAATAAACTGAGCACAGAAATATGTAACTGCTTGGGCTGAACAGATAATCACAATATATCAAGAGAACCTTTTACAAAGAATTTACTTACTTCAAGGGATGAAATACCACAGATGGGGAGAAATTAAAAGAATCTCTGGCCAGGGAGATGATAACAAGGAAAGTTTACAAACATGCTAACAATTTGTAAGGGTCATGAGTACATGGCACCACTACAGACAAAGTGTCGAGAATTAATATGTACAAACAACATTATGGGCAGAAACAGCATGACAAAACAGTGACAACTATGGCACATGACAAAACCAAAGAATTAGCAAGGACCATGAAACAAAAATATATTACAACAGTGACTGTAAATGGAGTTGGATACCCCACAAAACAAGAAAAGCGGAGGAAGGCAGAATATTTACAAAACAGCTCCTGGACTGTTGCACAAATACACTTGACTTGGTGGCACAAATGCACAGCTCATTCCATGTCAGCAAACTTATAATGTGTCTTGTAAATGGTTGAGAGCTTAGATGGATAGCTGAAGTTTACTGTCTGATCTTAAGCATAACTTTATTAAAGCTTTAACCAACTATCTGTGAATTTATAAAAAAAAAAAATCATCTCTTGCTGGGATTCAAATAGGATTCTGTACACTCCACAAATCAAGAAAAGGTGAGTACGAGAGAACATGCATAACGCAGTTCCTAGACTGTTGCACGCATACACGACTCATTCCATGGAGACAAAATTAAAGATCAGTTAGTTTCAAATGAACTAGATAGTAGCCAACTCTTAAGTCAATGTCTGAAATAATACAGTGCCTGCCCTCACTTAATACTTAGTACTGACGTCAGATTATTCCAACCAAAGTAAGTAAATTCTTTGGTGGCGGAGATGTTTTTGTCTGAAGAACATAAAGAATTCGAACCAGGACTGGCATATTTGTTCAAACTTAAAAAAATCCACATCATTAGAACTTCTGTTCACTCACTCAGACATGGCCCAGTGCAATGTAGATAGTCCATGAGCAAAAATGACGCCATAATATGGTGGGTCAGAGAGTTAAAACAATGAAACTAACACTGTCAAATAAAAAGTAACTAGACTTGTCTATGAGTAGTAAAGTGCCATGAAATCCCTTTGTTGGTACCTCTAGTTTTACAGTTTGTCAAGTTTAGTCCTGATCAAGGAAAGGTAGATCTATTTTTTAAATTACTGGTAGGAGTGGACTGATTTTCTGCTCTATGTCTTGACTTTACTAAATTTTCATGGGGGAAAGAAAGGAGACGTGCTGAAAACTAAGCGACATTACTGAAATGCCACTTGTTAGCCAGGCATGGAACTAGATCTATTATTTAGTGGGATATAATGTAATACATAATCACATTAGGACACTTCATTTCATCAATGTGATGACAAAAGTTTCAAATTATAATTCAAGGTATAGTCTTGTCATTTAAAGTGAGTCATACATGGAAAACACTTTAATAATTGTATGGGTCTATACCTGTTGCTTTATTTCAGTGGGAAATTTATGGACTGGACTTATTCGAGTCTGCCACATTTTGAAGAATATAAAGAAATCCAGTTCTGAGAGGTTTGGTGGAGGGAATTGTGATCTCTACATACATGTGTTTGAGGGATTTGGGCTTGACTGTATTATCCACTTCAAACATTTAAGGTATCAAAAGCTTAAAGTGCGACTAAAGTACTTTTATGGTGTAGTGCACAGAATCCTGTGAAATTACTATTTTAACATGCATCAGTGATTCAAACTTCCTACTGACCTTCTCAAACCCATCAAATCTAACTCGTTTCAAAGAAATCACAAAGAATAACACATGCCCATGCCCTCCTGTGTTAGCGTTACAGCTGCTCGCCTCGCCAGAAATACGTGACGTCACCAATACTGTGTGCACGCCTCAAGGCTATTACGCGTCGGGCTAAAGGCTATTACGCGTAGCGCTGCACTCAGTAGGGCTCGCTCCCATGCGGAAACAATGGGTTATTGTTGTGTGCTAAACTGTGACAGAATGCTTGCTTACCATTCCTGAACTGATGGTCCAATAGTCTTCTCCTCAATTATATCCTCGT
>JAWQUT010000332.1:605521-619511 GCA_033807755.1 Ellobium chinense
TTTGCTGAATTGATCCGGCATGTTTTGTATTATTTTCTGTTGATGGCCCTGATACAGACAGTAAGTAGACTGCACTGTTAGTTTTGAAAACAAAGGAACAGCATGACAACAAAGGATTCAGATTACTCTGTATCAGTTTCACTTTCATCAGATACAAGCATTACCTTCACGTTTGCATATGTGGTGTGAACCTTTTCATCAAAGGATTTGAAAGTCTGAGAATTCCTGGAGATGAGCAGAACAAAACAACCGATTACAATAGTAATATAGGGTAACCTCGATATTAAATATTCATTTATAAGTATACCTTGTTATCAGTTATGAATTATACAGGCACAGATTCATTACTATTCCACCAGTACAGTGAGTACAGCGGTAGTCATTTCAACCAAAAGCAAAGAGAACAGATATATAGTTTTGAATTAACCCTATTTCAAACCAAAATGAAAGGCAAAGACCACCCTCATGCTGTGAGACATCAAAAAGTGAGAAAGATTAGCCGGTGATTGTTTCAGACAGTCTGCACATGCATCTGCACCAATCATCTGCTAGCTTTACTCATTTATAATGTCATGCAACATGAATAATGGCAGCATACAGAAAATGGAAATACCAAATTTCCAATGGTGTTTTCTCACAAAGGAAAATATCTGCTGTTTAAAGTTTTGGAAAAAAATAATGTGGATTTCTAGAATGTAAAGCAAATGTCTACCTCTGTCTCTTAAAATACAAAACCGAAGCTACTGAAAGACTTTTTTCAAGTCCCAATATTTTTGCTCATAAATATTGCTATGCTTGTAAAAATGCAGCTGGCATCTATTTGAAAAGTGCCACAACTGCAAAGCATTCTGAGTTTCCTTAATCACCACTTTTCATACTAGAACACATAAATCTATACCCCACAATGTTATTCAGTTCCCACTTGAAAGGAAAAGCAAAAAAAAGCAACGGCTTGTTAACCAGTCACTGCGACTAAACAGATCCAAATTAAGTGGAGTCACTATATCAATCATCGCTTCGGTGAATGGAATTCAACCGCGTAATGAACTGTGCCGTGAACTGAGCAATTACATGATAAGATTTCATACTTACTTAATATCACCCATTTTCTTTGCCACGGCCTGCCCCATAGTGTTGATGGCGCTAGATGTCTTTTCTGTTGCAGTCTTGACAACGGCAGATGTCTTCTGGTAGCTGAAATTATTTTTAAAAAGATAAAATACTCATATATGAAATCTGAATCATTTAAAGAGTATCCAATGCTTAGGCTGATAGAACAAAATATAAGTGAAATGCAAAAATGGAACATCTCTTCAAGCAGTGAATGTTCCTAGAAATCCTGGCACAGGCATCAATCTTACAAAACTAAAACAGTCTCACAGTGTGGTGCTACACTTTCTGCTGTGAACTAGACAATATACCGAGTGGGCCATGAAATTAAAAAAACAACAACTTATGCAACAAATTATGCAATTAAAAGTAATAACTTTACTTTACTTGAGAACTGAAAAGAAATATGGATTAATTTAAAGCATATTATGAGAGGATATGTTGCGACTCCCACTGATCTTGATGCAGTTTTGTCACAGCATACAACTGGAAAATACATGTCAAAATAAGATATGCCCAGCCCAGTGATGCACTGTTTCACATGTGCTGTTTTCTTTAAGCTGTAACATAACCACATGAGCTAGATATTTGGAATCTGCAGCATTAGCAGACAATGCCCATCTGCTAATACGTGTCAATATCAATTTGTACAAGCTTCCAAGCACTGAATTTATTAAACTTAAAAATTAAGTAAATTTTATTTAAGTTTTCACAAGAATTGTGGGTTATCAGGTTCCTGCATGGAGCCACAGAATTGCAATTTGCAATGTGAGCTATTAGTCTTGAATCTACAATCAATGCAACAATTCATCCCAAAATAACCAAAGTGTGGCCTTGCATCAGGCTTCAACATTATTATGACCTGCTACCAGGCAACCACTGACTGAGAAGTGACATCATTGTTTATGCTGCTGGTATTCTTCTATCCTCAAAACAATGGTACAACTGTAAAGTAGTAAAGTTAGGGTCTATCTTATCATCCAAACTGCTTTATCATTACCGGCTAAGCCTTACATAAACTGATGACTCTCGACGAATTTATTAGTAAAGTAGTAACTATCCACAGAACTATACTTTCTCTTGGCTTCTTAAAGGGATGCTTTCAATCCATATTATAGAACAAACATCTTTCAGTTGTAAGCAGCGTGGCTGGCTGAACCAAAATGATGCTGTATCTTCTTCAGTTAAAAACCTCCATTTTGTATATACTCTTATGTCCAGGATTGTCACAACAGACCTGATAGAGTGTACAGTGTACAACAACGCTGCCACATTAATTTCTTGCTCAGCTATATAATAACACAACTGTTGACAGAACTGCTTCCCACAGAATTTCTATTCACTCTCAATTATACTAATTTTAGCAGTGACCGTGCCACCCCAATGGAAATTCAACCAACAACATGCTAAATCTACCTGCAAAAGATCCACAGAAAAAAAAATTGTTATGGTTATGTCCATCACTTTATGAGAAAAGAAACACTACAGATGCTTTTACATGCCCAGTATTAGCTAGGTAGTAGCAGCAGTAGCATGTCTGGGGGGAGAAGGAGGAAAGAATATACAGATGTAATTTATCTATATGCTTGACAGTTATTCAAGCTTATTATCCTTGATATGCCTGTATGTACACTAGCTGTATTTTACATCAAACTGAAGACAAATTACTTAGTATAAATGAATATCATTTGATCAGATAACGTCAAAATACTTGTCAAATTCTAACAAACGTAGAAGTTTGAATACAAAGAGCAAAATCAGCATTTGTGATGACTGACGAGTCTGGCAATGTGTTCTGTGATATTATGTGCAATCTGATATGACAGGGTTAAAAAAAAAATATTTTGACCGGCAAAAATTACATCCCAGTCTATGTCTATCAGAATGATAGTGAGTTATCAATGTAGTTATCAAAATTTCTGATGATTTCCTACAATCATTTTATTTTAGAAACATTGAAATCACTGAGCTGACACTGTGGGAAAGCTCTGTGTGGGAACAAATGAAGAGCAAAGATATATCATGAGCAAAATAGCAGAGTACATGCTGTCCACACCTTAATTTTGCTCAATTAATCTACTTTCTCTTGCATACTGGATTATTCAATTGCTATTAATGCTTTTGTATCACAAACTTATTTATACTACTTAATTTCATAAATCATACACACTACCTGGTACACACAGAATAAGTAAAATAAACATAAAAGTCCAGCTACCCATATATTTAGTTCAGACCAACGTGCAAAATATCAAATCCCAATCATTTATATGATTTCCAAATTGATAACGTTTGGTAGGGAGCCTTCTCAAATCCACCTAATATAAATTGTGATGAATGGTGTCATAACTAGAAATAGTAAAAATAACTATGGAGCCATGTCATAATAACTATGGAGCCATGTCATAACAACACTGATGCCATGTCATGAATAACTGCAGACCCATGTCATAATCACTATGGAGCTATGTCATAGTCACTATGTAGCCATATCATACTTAATAGGAGCCATGCCATAATAACTATGGAACCATGTCATAACAACTATGGGGCCATGTCATAACAACTATGGGGCCATATCATAACAACATTGGTTTCATGTCATAAATAACTATGTGACCATGTCATAATCATATTGAAGCCATGTCATAATCACTATGGAGCCATGTCATAACGATTATGGAGCCTTGCCATAATCACTATGGAACAGTAATGTAATCATTAAGAGGCAGTATCATAAAAACTACAGAGCAGTGTCACAATACCTATAGTGTAGTATCATAATAACCATTAAGCAATGACAAAATAATTATGGAACAGTGTTATAATAACTATGCAGTTTCTCTGACATTGGAATTCAGGACTTTGACTAGGTGATATGACTAGCCTTTCAATTAGACCATTGCTATGAGTAACAGTGCATCCAACTTTTAGCTTTTATCACCATCCTAACTCCAAAATCATATGGAAAAGGAACACTGCTGAGAACAGGGTAATAAGAAAAAAATACAACAAGAAAATGTCAGATTATTCATGCTACACAATATCAACGGTACTGCAAACTATGCTGTTTAAAGCAAACAGATTCACAAATTTCAAATGACAATATGGGACAAAGAAGCACCTATGATACTGTGTCGGGATCACCTGCTTATTTTTTTCCAATCTCTGGCCTGGAAAGGGAGAGGGAGAGAGAGGAAGAGAGGGGAGACGGAGAAAAGAGTGAGGCAAAGAAAGAAGTGGAGAGGAAGAAAAAGAAAATGACTAACGGAGGTGGCTACATCTTGGGCATCTAGAAATCTTTGATTCCACTGGCATAATGGGCAAGCTTATCATGATTTAAAAACAACAGATTTCAAATCCTGTACATCTGGTGATTCCTAAGTAAAACTGTGCTGAAAATCAGAAAACAATTTACTGAAAAGTGCTTTGTACTTGCCACAGTATGCCAAATATGCTAACTATGTGTTGTCAGTAATGACGGGAAGGAGGTGGTTGGTGGGTTGAATGACATGCTGCCCATTGGCATCTGATATGTGCACTTTCCAGATTAGTGCTTAGCAATAGATCTAAAACAATGTTACAAATACCATATTTCAATTTGCAGTTAGTAATGGGAAAACCATGCAAATGTGGATTAGTATTGTGCAACGAAAAAGGATTATGGTTAGTGAAAAAAGCAACCTGATTATACACTGGGGAAATGTAGAATTCCTAATACAAGTCACATTACAAGAAACCCAGCCCTTAAGGGGTGGTGCTATCCTTTCTCAGAGGTTGTAATGCACACATAACATGGTGTGCAACTTATCACCATAAGTGCCTTGAAGTTGCTATAAAAAATTGCACACCATGTGCTGAATGATGTATGTTTCTTCCTTAAGGGTGATGATCTTGGGACAATAGTCATTAGCAGCAGCAGCAGTTGTTTGACACCAGATTTCACCCATATACCTTTATTCATGAACCTACCAAAGCTTTTCTGGAGTTTCTATCTAGACACAGCATAGCTTCAGTTTATATTAGAGAGTGTTGTTAATTCCTCGTAATTATGCATTCAGATGAAAAATCCATAAAGGCCTTGGTTGAGTCATGCATAAAGGTATCTAAGAGACATGGGTGACATCTAGTGTCAAAAAACAAGTGTTACTGCAAATGACAGTTGTCCTAAGATCATCATCCTTCATGGAGAATCGTGCACCATTCAGCACTCTGTTGTGCAATTTTGTATATAAACGCAAATGTGCTTATGGGATTAAATTGCACACCAAATAATCTGCATTACAACCTTTCGGAATGAGTAGCATTTCCCCTTACGAAACTTATCATATTCTAATTCAAACAATACTTTTCATTTTGTAACATGCTATAGAGGAAATGATTTTGAAAACTGCCACTCAGACTACATATAACTTCGTTTTCATATCTCATTTTCAAAATAGTGAAATGTGAATTTTAAGCAAACATTCTATCTAGACATTACCATAACCCTGAACATGGGAGACTCTGCTAGAGCGGACAATCAAATTATCTGTGACAGAAAGCTAGTGACCATCAAAATATCTATGACAGTGAGTTAGTGACTGTTAACGTATTCTTGTGATAAAATTCTAAAACTGTGTCCCCTCTCTTCACCCCCCCCCCCCCCCCCCCCCCCCCCCCNAGCAGCCGTTTGCTCAAGGGGAATAACTTCCATCAAAGTTCACTACAGACTGCAAACCAGGACAAAACTGCTAAGATCTCAACATGTTTAATTAGTTGTGAAGATTGAACTGGAATTGTAAATTATTTTCGTACCTATCTTTCAACGTAGTGAAATGTGAATTTTGAGTGAACAAGCTATCTAGACATTACCATAACCCGAAAATTGGGAGATTCTGCAGACTCTGCTAGACTGGACAATAGAATTATCTATGAAAGAGATTTAGTGACTGTTAACATGTTCTTGTGATAAAATTTTAAAACAGCATCCTCCTCCCCAATGACAATAGCGATCAGCTCAAGGGGAGTAACTTTCTTAAAAGTTTCGCAAGAGATTGCAAACTTGGACAAGACAGCTAAGATCCCAATATGTGAAACTGCTGAGATTGAACTGGATTAGTAAATGAAAAGGAAGAAAAAAAGAAAATACAACATAATTGGACCATTATAAAATAAATTTAATGTTAAAAACTCACGAAACTAAAACATTGGAACTCTCCCCTTGATACATGCTCTCATCTCCTACCCAATGACAAGTTCATGATACTAAAAAATATTCTACCAGCATTCCAGGCATGAGACGAACTAAACAGAGAAAGACAGTCCTAGCACCATTCCAGGCAAGTGAGTGAATTGAAGCAGACAAGCAAACAGAGTTATTAACATGAAATGTCTCAGATGCATAAATTATAGGGTATAATATTTTTGGCATGTTCTGTCACAAACAAATTTTGTCACTAAACATTTCATACAAAGCAGCCCTTTTTTTTTTGTCTTGTTACTAATCCCTGTAGGTACTTTTAACTACTTCATACTTCTAAAGACTTCTTTCCTGTGAATATGTCATCAATTCATGATCTTTGAAGCCCAAATAACTATGAGAAGTAAGTGATGTCCTCATGCTTGTCTGATTCCTTAAGCTTTGCCAATGATTTCCTCTATTATGCTGACCAATGTTTAATAACCACTGAAATTCTCGTCTCTGGGACCACTCATAACTTTCCATAGATATAAAAAGACAGCACAATTTACATCCTCCCTCTAGCCATCAAAATGATATCTGGCTTAAGTTCTGACATGAACACCACGCTCAAAGCCATGTTTAATGTTCATAACTAAATTTAAATCTAGTTCTAATATGTATCATAAAAATGTCAAGTTAATTGTTAAGTGAGTCTAAGATCATGTTCATAATAGAATTTAATGGAACTGCTTTTCACAGTGTTGAGCTTAAACCCCAGGCCCCACTCTCACTGATGATAAAACTTATTAATGAGGGACTTTGATCAAACTGCAAATGGGATTACATGACATGGCGCACTCACATCCATGAGTTGTAGGTATCAAATAGCTACCACAACGATTTAGCTACTTGTCTTTTGGGACAGTGAAACTACCAGTGTCATGCCCATGAAAAAATGGCATACAGCAATAATTGGGCATACTTAAAGTGATGCACATCTTGACTTTTCTTACAGATGTAGATTTACAACTATTTCGATGTGAATTGTAGTACACATTCAATTTTCATTTGGTGTATCATTTTGCACTTCAGCATGCAATTTTTCACTTCAAGTTCAAAGGAAACTGCATCATAATTGCATGTTAAAGTTTTCCAAAGTTTAGCTGGTTAAATCTAAATCTAAACTATATTTATTATGAACTCCCTACTCTTTACGGATCTGATTCAGGAAACAGAAAATCATAATCGTGTAACTGATGCGCTAGTACACCATAATACTATTACATTTGGAAAAAACTTAGATAATAGACCTATGATCACACTGGGTTTGAAAAATGGAACAACCATGAAACAGTGTACATCTCATGATCAAAGTATTAATCAGTATCCACATTAGATCTCTAAGTATGATTTGATGTATTACTGGCATTGTGTTCCACTTTCAACGTCATCTTGTAATGATTATTCAGCTATAACAAAGTTCTATGTCCTGAAACACATCTACTGCTGTTAGGGGAGATAATATTGTCAAAATCTCTCATTGTATGAGTATTTATGCATATGAGACTATTATCTATTATCAGTACACAGTGCGAGCACAAACAAACAACAGAAATAACTAAGATAATACAACACAGTGAACTAGTCATAAACAGAAAGTGACCACATCACAGCACAAGGATAACTCACGCCTGCGTTTGAGATATCTTTTCATTCAAGTGATGTATGGTATCATTGGTCTTCTGATATCTGAGAACATTATTTGTCAAAACTGTCACTACTAAGAGAGGGGAAATCCACCCCACATGCCGGAAACATCTTGTGAACACATATCATACACATAATTTTGCCAATATTTCTGTCAATGTTGTTAGTAAGCCAACAGCTGTATATGTGTTGCTATCACTGCCACTTTTTAGAGCAAGTAATATCAAACTAATATAAACATGTTTAGCCAGGTATCTTTTACTGTCAGTCTGGCAGCTGCAATCCTCCTCAAAAGGAATGTTTATAATATCTCATGACAGTCGCATTGGCAGAATTTCCAGTACTGAATTTTGCCTTAGAATTAGCCTAGTGATTTCCAGCCTCTAAGAGATCTTTCAAGTGTTCAACATGCACACAAAGCCTATGTCAGTCTGGGACAAATTTGATCCAACGACATTTGCTGTGAGCAGCTAGCTCACTTATTACAGTGTTAGAAAGTTCCCCCAACCCTCAACTCTTAAAGCTTTAGATCAGGTCCCCACCTGAGAGCTTGCAAACAACACTCACAGGTTCCTTGCTATTCTGACCCCAATGTGGATTCAGTGTCAAGATTCTGACATATTCAAACATGCTGGCAGTCTGAAGACTAAGCCAAACTATATGTGTGTCTGATATACTGTTTAACACTAAGCAAGAATACTGCCTGAGAATAGTGAGAGGTGCTAATTATTGTTGTAACAAGCGCTATGAAGCATCCCGCACAAACCCAAATCAGTACTGAAATAAACAAAATTGCAGAAGAAGAGTACAATCTACATGACTTTTTTAGGGTACTACTGTAATTAGATATTATCTGAATGGGGGGGGAGGAGGAGGAATGACTGAAATGTGCTGAGGTGAAATTTGGACAGAGTTCTCAGTAAAATGTGAAAGGCATCTTAAGAAACAAAATGAATTGTGCAAAGACTAGGATATAACTTCACTTTGCTCAAAAAATGACAAACAGTAATTATGTGATGGCTCACAAATTCAATTCAATAAAATAATAAGAGTCTGAAAGCTGTGACCAAACTTTGCAATCATTCCTTCTTCAGTATCCATTGATACTCTCAATCTCTAGGACTGGAGAAAAAGATACAGGATATCAAATATTCACCGATCGGGTGAACAGTGTACAAGTTCCTAGTAACACTGTGCTTTTTGTAACACTGCTATTTGTAACACTGTGCTATAATCTTTTACATAATTGCCTTATGAACAAATAAAGTAGTGTTACTGGGCCGATGTTGCATAATGAAATTTTCTTACTTTACATAAATGATTGGCTCTCTCGCCATACTGGCAGACACATTCTGTTCTTGGTGATATTGCATGCTTCGTTTAAAATCTGCTTAAAATGGTCACACAAAGTCAAATGTGCAGCAGCTCAAGAAAACCCCAGGGCGAACAATAACAACTGCACAAAATCTAAACAAATTTATATCAAAATACTGTTGATGTGAGAGGTGTGCAGAAAATCAATATTCCAAAAAGATCCCTGGATATGTGACAATCTTTAATTCTAGCCTCTAATTTTGCATTTATTTTGTAAGAAATAGAAAGGGAAATGGTCATAGATTATGTCTGAATTGCCAACAGATCAGTACATGCTGGGCTTGCCATATTTCCACCAGTTTTGGTATTAAGGATGCTACAATGGACATACTTTTCTGAATGATTCAAACAATAATCCAGTTCTGCACAATACCTCAATTTGCTTGTAGGTGGATGCAGGGACTGTGGCAGGTCTTATATTATAAAAGATACATGTCTTGCAGCCTGTCAAAATGAGGCATAAGCCACTTGTTGGCCAAATTGAGTTATTGGCATGGCATGAAAACTTAATGAGTGTATTTTCATAAGGCCAAAAAATGTTTGACGTAACATTATTCTGTTTCTAAATATAGCTGTTTGAAGTGGCAAAAGCTCACCCTTATAGATGCACTAAAAACAAAATTCTGACAAAATCATAGCTGAACAATAATTTCACACTATATAATTCTCTCATGTGCCTCACAATAACCCAAATTTATCCAGAATATCCGATGATTGGCCCATAAAATCAATTTTGTTTTGCTCTTTTCTCTTATACAGAAATGATTTTAGTCTTGATTTCTGCATCAAACAAGAATATTTATAACAAATAGCCCAATCAGCTCAGTCCCAGTTTCCGTGACGTAAGTCCCATTTTGACCAGCTGCAAGACAAATGAAAAGTAGAAGCAGGGACACAAGGAAAAGGGTTCTAAAATAACCAAGCTAGAAGCAAGATGCACTTGACTCTGTCTCTCTCAAGGACGTCTTCATTTACACACGTTAAAAGTCACTCAAAATCAAATGCCTCTAACATTAAACCATTCTCAGTGTTGGTGTTCACATTATACAAATTCTGTTTTTCTTCTCTACTCTCAGACCAAACTGAGTGACTACTGTCAAGAGAACAAGTTTTCCTAAGGGTCACAACAGAAGTCTCCTCATATATAATGCTTTAACAGTTTGACACAACCATGTCAAGTTAAATATCCTTTCAGTCCCTTGGTTTGTCTTATGATGTAAATTTTTGCCATTGCTAAGTTGCATTCTTGCAACTCTGATATACCAAGAAAAGATAAGACTAGATGTAATATTATGACCATAGTGCATGAAGTATTAAAAGCTCATTACAAATTCTATAGTATATTCCAAAATATTTCATTTTAGCATGTTTAACATATCTGGCTTCTTTTCATTCGAAAGACTGCAAAGACCATGAATACTTTTCAAGCTGAAGTTATGCATGACTGTGAACTGTTTGCGAGCTAAGTGCATGGACTTGTACATTTGCTTTCATCTGGGATGTGACATATTCAACTGAATGTTCAGTGTAAGTCAGTCAAACCAATATCATGGGGACTAGACATTGTTTCAGATTAGCGGCATTTTGGCTTAAATTTAATGTTGTTTCAATGATACAACTAAGGTGGCAAAAAACAAAGGGAAAATTGCAACATGCAGCTGATTATCAAAGAAACTAGAAATCTACATGTATCTTTTAAAGAATAGCTGGACAATGCCACCAGGGTCAGTTATGATGCATCGAAACAACCAGCTCACAGAAATAAAGTCTAGAGGTGAACTCAGAACATTCCTATGTAGTGCAGCTGAAGCTCCACTTCTTTCCAGACTCATGCCAATTTTAACATGGCTATTGATGCTGGGATAAAGATGGAAGGATCCCCTCTTGTGCCTGTATCTCACAATGGCGGAGAAAGAACTAAACAGAGGTAGATGGTTATTGTGTCGCAACTTATGTTTATAGGCTGTTTTTTATCTCCTGTTTTGATGTTGATTTTTGCCAATTGTCTCGAATAGTGAACTACAAAGACAGAATGATCTCTGCTCAGATCATGTGCAGTGATAATCGGATAACTGACCGAAGAAATGTTTCACCTAAAAGGTATCTGAGCTACTTTCTTTTCAAATAAGATGAAGTGAACTTACAGGACTTTCAATATGACCTTGGAAATCTTTCTGGTAAGGCCCGTTTTTAAAAAAAAAAATGATTTTGGTTTAACCAGCTTTCACCGTAGTGTTATTCAGTGTTGTGTAGTAGATATCCCACTGCTGAGACCAGCTTCAATAAAGTCATAGGGGTGTGCAAGAAGAAAAATGTAGAGGGGACACTAATATCACTATCCGCAGGCTAAACCTTAACACCATGGAACTGATATGAAACTTGGTGTAAGTTCGAAGTACATTGACCAAGAGCACTTCAACAAATGACATTATCATAAACATTTTTGTGCCTCAAGTACTGATATAAACGTATTTTTTTTACTATATGAGGAGAGTTTGGTAGACTGAAAAAAGGGAAAACTTTCTTTAAATCATTTATTACCTTTCTATAATTGTCTGTCAGCTGTATTCAGAATGCAGATGGCTTTTAGTTTCATAATGGGGAAAGCCCCCTTCTTAAGGAGCATGCTCCATTCACCCGTTAGCTTTTTTGATATTTCATATTTCCCAAAAAGGTCACACACTAAAGATGGGATATGATATTCTAATGACTTGCACCACCATTGAATTCATAGTGTGATGGCATCAAAACTTGAAGAACTACACCTTGTACTTAAAAGTGTCTTTCAAACCTCACAGAGACTTATCTATATTGACAATGAAGAGTCCAAAGACTCACTGTATTGAATTTGTGAGTAAAGCATCATGAGAAGACATAAATATTTGGCAAAAATTGTTACAAATTACTCACGAGTCAGAGTTTTTAATTGATTGAAACCCTGACTGCAGGTCTTGCTTGAACTCCTGAAATGGTGTGATGCCAAGTTTTCTTTTCAGCTCAGTTGCATGTCGAACTTTACTTCCTAAAACTTGACGCAGCATTGCTATTTCAGATTCCACCTGGAAAAGGATAGTGTGTTATTATCAAACAAATTCAATAACCACTCAAGCAAATTCAAGAAATAACTCCATAATTTTTATAGGCTAAATCAATGTGTATATATATAAATCTGCAAGCAAATTTTATCTAGGCATGATAACTCCAACAATCACATGTTGAAATAAACTTGCGTCATCATAAGTTTGATTTGTAACATTCCACAGCATGGCAAAGGTGTAATTCTGCAGGTCGTGCAGTACTAAAAAGTGAAAAAAAAACATATTATTTTTGCAGGGATGCCAATGCCAGACCCAAAAAAAATACTGAAAATTGCGGGAGCACGCGGCATATCGGCATTTTCGACAGAAGCCAACCCAACTGTTGTGCTTTTAATTCTGAATCATTTTCCACAATTATAAGACACTAAATTAAATACTAAAACCAAATAAAATTTAAAGAAAAATCAAATTTAGAATTATGTCACATAACCTTAATTTCTTCTGCACAGATAAAGTATTATAAATAAATATACCTACGCACAAAAAGGAATAGCCATAGTCAGGGGTGGGAACTGCAAACTATCATTTAAGATAAATATCTAATCTTTCATTTCATTATTACTTCGGAATGCATCACCGTGAAATTTAAATAAGGTGTACAATATTTTACCATCTCTTTACCAATGATGCACATTTGTCATCTCTTATTATTTGGTCCTGATAAAACATGCACAAATGAGTAGTGCTATGACTTGCAGAGTTCAGACTGAGCTGGATTCAGTGGTTCATGCCAAGTTCACAAAAAACACCTGCTGAAGGCTTGGCTACATTTTCTTTCTCTATACTGTCCTTGAAACTGGTTGGAATCCTACTATTACGATGTGACAATAACTTGAACTGTTAATGCATGAAACTTGAGTGCCTTCTTTCTCAGCGTACCGTAGTTTATTACTGTACAGTGTGCACCACATGTATCCATCGTCTTTTGGTTCAGCTTAAGGATGTAATCAGATTTATAATAATAAATATAATTTATAGAAAACAATGGATTCAGAGTAGGACTGTTCATTTTACATCACTGACTTTTCTTGAATGATGACCGAGTGCACTGTTTACACTTTCTGTGAGGTTGAGTGCTAAATATAGCACCGCACCGGTATTCCTCTGACCTCATTAGTGGCGTGTGTGCCCTCATTCAGGAATTTTAGAAAAAAATCTAACTTCCGGCTTCCATGTGATTCGTCCTTCGGGTATTTCATTTTCATGAATGTTATCTGGATAACGCCGGATTTTTTTCCCCGCTGCTCTAAATGCCGAAATATCCGGATTTTATTTCCTGCCGCTAAAAAAGTCAAAAAATCTGGAAAATTGGCATTCATGTCTTTGGCTTCTTGCAAGGCAGCCACATTAAGAATTACAGTAGGATAAATATCTAAAACGCTGATGAGTTGATAAATATCTAAAACACTGACGAGGTGATATATATTCTGCTGCATTAGACTGTCAATCCTAACTGCTACCATAATAATTGGTTTGAACAAAAGCTGTACTTGGTAATCATTAATGATCTGAAATTCTTCAAAACTAAGAAAAAAAA